>CM047880.1:7554797-7647895 GCA_026212405.1 Petrea volubilis
TCCATACTATACATGCAGTCTCCCCCATACCTATAATCTGTTTGTATACACCTATAGCCTACATCTATATTTATGATCTATAACCTTTAATCTATACCGGGGAATATTTATGCTCTATATATCTATTGTATAATCTGCTTGTATCTATATATCCGTGTGTTACTAAATTAACTTACTCTATGCTTTCGGCTATATCATTGAACAGGTGAACTCTTTATCTTCATCATTAATCAACTTCCGAAATCTAAGATTCTTGGATTTCCATCAGTAAACTAAAATATATAGTTACCTAAATTGTCAATATGGATAAAAGATGGATGGATCTCCCAAGGTCAACAAATGAATATCAGAATGGGTTGAAATATTTCTTGGATTTTGCATTTGCAAATTCAAATGGATGAGACGGTCGTGTGCCCTTGCAAGAAATGTAAATTCCATGGTTCAAAGAAGAAATATTGTAGAAGAACATCTGCTTTGAATGGGTTTTGAGTGGGTACACTAAATGGATACTACATGGAGAGTTGTCATCTAGTGGAACGCCAATAGTTTATGAATATGATGGTCAAAATGGGTTCTAATAATATGCGAGGAATGTTATATGATGCATTTGGGATGCAAGATAAAGACAAAAATGTTTGAAGGAATGCCAGGATTGAGCAAGCAGAAAGACCTTGCAGCGAAGCTGATAAATTTTATAAGCTTATGCAAGATTGCAGAGCAGGAACTTTACCCGGGGTGTCAAAAGTTTTCTAAACTTTATTTCATTGACGTATGCTTCAAATTAAGTGTCTTGGTAATTGGAGTGATAATCTTTTACCTGATGCTTGATTTGTTAAGAGAGTCATTTCCAGAAGGTGTTCATACCTAAAATTACTATGAAACAAAGAAAATATTGAAGATTTAGGTTTGAATTATAAGAAGATTGATGCATGTCGAAGTTGTATGATAATTGGGGTGAAATGAGGGGAAGAACATATGTGATACTTGTAGGAACCACGATGGTAACGCTCTTGCACCTGAACCAACTCATATTGAGTCCAATGTTTGTCTACAAATCTAAGGGGTGTTAAAAAGTTCCACAGCAAAGCTATTGTTGCACTTTCCACTAAAGCCAAGGTTACAGAGGCTTTTTATGAACAAGTGTAACAGCATCGCTTATGAGATGGCATGATAAAGAAGCAATCAAAGATGGTGTAAATGAGACATCCAGCAGATTCTCCAGCTTGGCAAACTTTCGATTTCCACCATCCCGAGTTGCTAAAGGACCCCTCGAAACGTACGATTGGGTTTGGCCACTGATGGTTTTAATCCATTTAGAACTATGAATGTTGTTCATAGCTACATGCCAGTAATTTTAATCCCATATAATTTACCACCTGGGGACTGTATGAAGAAATCATACTTCATGTTGTCTTTACTTATACCTGGCCCCTAGTGGACCTGGTAACGATCTAGATGTGTATTTACAACCCCTAATGGCAGAGTTAAAGGAGTTGTGGGAAACAGGAATAAATACATGATGCTTCATCAAGAGAGAATTTCCAACATACGTGCATCATTATTAGGCCTATTAGTGATTTTCCAGGTCTTGCGAGTGTATCAGAGTTGGAGTACTAAGGGAGAATTTGCATGTCCTGTGTGTTATAAGTATACCAACTCTGTTTGGCTAGAGACACTCATCGTAAGTACTGTTACATGTGCCATCGTATCTTCTTGCCTGAGGGACATCCTTATCGAAATGATAAGGGATCATTTGATGGAACAGAAGAGCCATCGAAAAGCTACCCCTTATTTGAGAGGATCCACAGTATTTTGAGGATGTAAAGAACATTGAAAATAGATTCGGGAAAAAGGTTGGTGATCAAAAATTGCCCTATAGTTGGAAGAAAAGGAGCATTCTGTTTGAGTTGCCATATGGGAAAGAAATTTGGTGCGGCACAATCTTGATGTTATGCATATTGAGAAGAATGTATGTGACAAGGTGTTGTATACGTTAATGGACTCTGATAAGTCAAAAGATAATTATAATGCACGTTTGGATTTGAAAAAGTTGGGGATAAGAACGCGACTCCATCCTTTTCTTGATGAATGTTGGGCGGGAATGGCTGCCGGCATGCATCTTTTGTGTTAGATAAAAGTGAGAAAGAAAGATTTTGTAGACTCTTGAAAAATATTAAAGTGCCAGATGGATATGCTGCCAATATTTCAAGATGTGTGCATCTAAAGCCACCTAGGATATTTGGCCTTAAAGTCATGACAACCATGTCTTGATGCAACAACTACTACCTCTTTCTTTACGTAAACTTTTGCCAAAGCCAATACGTTCACCATTAATTCATTTAGTCGGTACTTCAGAGACCTATGCTCTAAAAGCCTCCATCCTAGTGATTTGGCTCGATTGGAAAAGAGATTGCTATCATTCTTTGTCAACTAGAAAAAATATTTCCACCATCGTTTTTTGATGTCATGGTACATCTGACTGTCCATTTGGTTTACTGAGGCAAAGTTGGCTGGACCTGTTCAATATCGCTGGATGTACCCTGTTGAAAGGTACATATGAATTTCATTGTTATGCAATTTGACTAATAATTTGTAATATATATCTATATATGATTATACTTATGATTAATTTCATAAAATCTTAGGTACTTGAGCACCTTAAAATCTTATGTGCGCAACAGAGGTAGACCAGAAGGATCAATAGCCGAAGGGTACTTAGTTGAGGAATGTTTATCTTTTTGCTCTTTGTATTCGATGAAAAAGTTGAAACAAGGCTTAATCGGCCTAGCAGAAATGACGATGGTGGCTATGGATCAAGCGCACTAGGCATAAATATTTTCTCCATGCCTGGTTGTCCATTATGGAAGGGAAAGCCAGTTGTTTTGGACAATGATCGATTAACAAAAGCTCATCGATATGTTTTATTCAACTGCGATGAAATTAAACAATATAGAGAGTAAGTTGCAAATCATTATAACTAATTTTATATGTGACTTTGAATATTTATAACTTTATTATTGTATTTATATAGTGAACATGAAGGTGCAGTTAGGCGTAAGAGGCGTCGATCAACAGAACATGAAATCAAACGTGCTCATAGTGATTCCTTTGCTTCTTGGTTCAAGGATTGTGTAAGTAAAAAATATATATATATTATATATGAAATTAATTTCTTTCATCTTATATTTTTAATTTATTTAACATTTCTAACTTTATTTGTTTATTTGTTTATTTGTAGGTTGAGAAACTAAGTTCGAATGTAGATAATCCAAATATAAGTGATATCCTAAGACTTGCAAGGGGACCGATTCCTGTTGGTACATCATATAAAGGATTTAAAGTGAACGGTTTTCGATTCCATACAAAGGAAGTGGAGAGGAAAAGAAAAACTCAAAATAGTGGAGTAATGGTTAATGCAACTACAACGAGCTTTGCAAGCAAGAAGGATAGGAGGCCTGTCTTTCAAGAGATGACATACTATGGAATCTTGAGGGATATAATTGAGTTGGATTATACGGGTGGTAAAAAAATTGTGTTGTTTGACTGTGATTGGGTATCTAAGGGCAAGAGGCTTAAAGAAGACGATGATGGGTTCACGTTAACCAATTTTACCAAATATAAAGCGTCAAAATGAGCCTTTGCTCTTGGGTCTCAAGTTGAACAAGTATTTATGTAGAAGATCCAACCCAAAAAGATTGGCAAGTGGTAGTTAAAACCAAAGCTAGGGATAAGTTTGATGAAGGGAACGACTTAGCAACTGATGGTGTTGATACCATTTTGCAAAGTAGAACTTTTAGTAATCTTCCAATTAATGAAGATGAAGGTGTTATATGGACTCGTGAGGGGGCCCCTAGAATTCCTGTAGATAGTTTAGAGAAAAATGGTGTGGAAGAAAATCTAGGATATACTTAATTAAAAAGCAAGTAGTTTATCTTCTATGCCAGTAATTTTTGATAAAAGTATAATTTTTATATATTTCTACCTTTTATATTTCTTTCAGCAGATATACACATGATTGTTATTAAGTTTTTTCTTTGTTGTTATACATTTAATTGACAGTTGTCTATAGTTATGGCAGAACTAAGTATGGTTGCATCCATAAGCGTGGTAATCAACGAGGCTGGCCGAATTCTACTGAAGAACCACATGAACAACACGAAAATACAAGTATGTCCTGTTAATGCATTTTATGTTGTTTCATATAAATTTGGAAGTATGTTGTTAATTTAATATGTTAATGTTGTATAGTGTCCGAAACCACCAGACGAGTGAAACGTACAAGAAGGGATAATGATAACTCTCCAATTGACTTTCATCCAAATGATACACATAATGATGTCCCAGATGATATTGGTATGCTTGATATTGTATTTGCGCTTTTTATATCTATATTTCTCGACTATGACAACTGAAGTTGCACTTGTTAAAGTTTCGGTTCTTTTCTGCAGGTAATAGTATTACGTTAAAAACTCGAGGACCTACTAACATGCCACGAGTTTGGGCTAGGAGAGGACCAGTTGAAGTGAATTTTGATGATCTTGGGAAGCCTATTGGTAAAAACAAAAGTGAATATGTTGAATTTATTGGTACTTTGGTAAGGAATGGAGCATTACTTCCACTTGACTATGAGGATTGGCATAAAGTACCGACGTCAGTTAAGAAGAATCTACTGGAGCTAATTAAGGTGATCACATTAACCATCTTACTTTTATTTACCCTTCATTTCTCTAAAATAGTTTGTTTACATTTTTTTTTTCCATTTAAGATAGTTGAAACAATATGCTATGGATATCTTAGGAGAAATTTTGTGGAGCATTTGAATTTGAAGATGTTTCTTGGCTAACTTTATCAAAAAGTTGGAGATCATGGAAGAGTAGGGTGAAGACTAAATATTTTAATCCAAGCTCCTCATTAGAAGAAAATCTACGCAACTGCCCCAATACAGATGATGAAAGAGTTCTCCCTGATCAATGGAAAAATTTAGTCATTCGGTGGAATAGTGACAAAGCACGGGTAACAAATCAATTTTATATTTTTTGTATCTAATCGTTACTCAAATGAGCTTTGTATTTTTATACTTAAGACATTTAGTTCCTTTGTTTTATATGTTTAGCAAATAAGTGCTCAAAATAAAGAAAATAGGGCGCAGAAGAAGATGATGCATGTTACAGGGAAAAAGAGTTTTGCTCAAATCAGAGATCAAATGAAGGTCATTAATTATTACATACTATGCTATATGTCGAAATACTTTGGTTGTATCCTCATCAGCATGGTCCTTTTTTTTAGAATGAAGCACGTGCAGCAAAAGATGGACAAGTTGATAATGGCGAAGGGAATGAAGATGATGATGAAGGAGGTGATGGTCCAATGGTTGATGAACCAAGTAGAATGGAATTATTTGGAAGATGTTTTACTAAAAATGGAGAAACATCAAATCCAATTATAGCAGATAAACTTGTAAGATTGTCTTTAACTATGTTCCCTTTTTTTTTTTTTTTGGTGTGTGGGTTTCATGTGTGAAGTATCGTTCATATTTTTATTATCTTTGAATCCCTTATCTCAAGATTCTATTGCAATTATCTTTGAGTCTCTATTTGTGGTTATTATGCTGTCAACTCAATACTAACAAAGTGAAAATGGTTTTACTTTGTTTTTTTCTTTTGTTTTTTGGTTAATAGTCCAAAATTGTTCTTTACTCTTGTGTCTTTTGGGCATATTATGTAATCTGTGAATTTAAGTTTGAATATTTCTTGGTAGATTTGCTTGTTCTGTGAATGAGATATGGATTATCATGGTTTATTTTTATTTTGATACCTTGACATGATATTATTTTTTGTATTTTGTGTGTAGGGAAAGATGAATGAATTGAGGAGTAATCTTTCTCCTAATTCAAGAGATATTGGGCCCAATGACATATTCTCTCAAGTAGTTGGACAAGACAAAGGGGGAAGAGTACGAATGTATGGTTATGGTGTGACTACTTCTGATGTATATGGTGAGATAGCTATGCAACACAAGCCTTCTCGAATGCACATGACATACAAGAGAGACCTTAATGCTTTGAAGCAAATTGTTATGGATCAACAAAAACAAATACAAGAACTCCTGAAAATGAACCAGCAGAGAGGAACACATGATTCTCCTCCAGACATCGCTAGAGTAGCATCATCGTCATCTCAGTATCATGCTGCTTCACTCCGTCCCTCCACCTCATCGATCAACAAAGTGCCTCTAGAGGTAATATGTCTGACAATATTATTTTTTTACTCACTCTTTATGTTTAGAAACTGCTAATTTGCATTGCATAGTCTTCCCTTATTGTGAAATAACGGTATTTGGTCACAATAGAATTGTATGTATTCTCTCTAATTGAATAAATGTTTTATTTCTAGCTTTCTGCCTATAAACTTGTACCAAATTTAAAAAAATTGATTTGATTAAAAATTCAATATAGGTTGGAGCAAATGTCTGTTTGAAAAGTGTGCTAGATTCATCAAAAGTTATAGCCATTGGTCGTCTTCAGAGCTTAGATCCATCAAAGCGAGTTGGACATATCCAATTGGGAAAAGACTGGTGTGAAGTCATTATTAATGTTGCAGTGGAACTTGACGAGGGTTTGATTCGGCCCACATCATATTTTAAAACAGTTGGTGAGGCTATTGGTGAGACTGTTGCATGGCCACAAAATTTGGTAAAGATTTTTTTATTTTCTCTCAGAAACCTTTAAATCCTTTAGTATGAAAAAGTTAATTATTTGTCTTTATTTTATAGGTTGCACATGTGGGAGAAGAATAGCAAGAGAGTTGTTTCATCAAGTTCATGTTTAATTAAGTCGATACTTGGAGCTATTGTTACCTTTCAATGTTCAATACTTACTCATTTTTGTTAACAACTTTAGAAAGTGGATTTGACATTGTCACTCTTTTCTTTATTATTATTTTCCTATTCCTATTTGTTAGAGCTGGATTAAGTTTTTTGTGTTTTGAAAGACTCGAAGTTGTAATACATTTAGTTAATTGGTACCATTTTGAAAATTGATAATGCAATAGGTTTTTTCATTTTCTATTATCATTTCCCTTGGCAGTGTATTGTAGCAGGTGTTTTTTTTTTGTAGCTTGGTTTATTGTTAATAATTGACCAATTTTAATTGCAAATAGAAAACTATAAATTGAAAAATATGACAGTAAAATGTGTCACAAAAATGGATACTTTTGTGACACTTTAAAGTGTCATTATGTTGTCTTTTGAGACGCTTGTCTGTGTCATCTAATGATAGTTGATATATATGGGTTCTTGTTACGTGACGGTGCAAAGCGTAACAAAATAATCATTTTTGAGATGCTCAGAAGTGTCACAATAGATTAAAGCCTTTCTACTAAGACACCTTATTCCGTCTTAATAGATATCTTTTGAGACGCTTGTCAATATCACATATTTAGTTAGTTAGGGCAGTTAAGAACCTAAAACATGGCGCTGAACAGCGTCACAATACCTTTATTTAGGTGACAACATGGACCGTCACTATAAACATAATATTGCAATGCTGTAAAGCGTCACAAAAGATATTGCCACGCTCACCTATATGACGCATTTATGGGGCGTCACAAAAGCATAAGCGTCACAAGATATAGTTTTGATGACGGATTTAGGCGTCACAAAACATAGTTTTTCTAGTAGTGATAGGAAATCAATCGAAGTTGTGCTACGATTGTGGGAGATAATGGTTATGGTGATTTTAGGAGTTAGGTTTGAAAAATTGGGAGTGAAAAAGCATAAGCTGGTTGAATAAAGGTTTCATAAGTTTCGATCCATGGTGGTCATCTTCTTATTCCCAATTACTTTATCTCTCTTCATTGTGGTGGCAAGATAGAGTGATTATAGCAGTTCAAGGTTTAGGTTTGAGAAATTAAGGGGCAATTTTTAGAAATATGCAATATTACAATTGCATAATAACGAACTGTATGCAATTTTGATACACAAAGGTGAATGGGTTCAATTTGTTTTACATCATGAAATTAAACTTTGTTTAAACAGAATCAATGTGAATGTGCAATATATTATGTTGAAATTACAGTATAATGATCAATATTTGCAGAATTAGATTAAAATTGTGGAGTATGCCCGAAAAAATTTGATGTGAGAAGTTAATTGGTCAAACATAATTAGTGTGAGCGTATGCAGTATACAAATTGATCTTTGCATAATTGGGTTGAAATTGTGACATACATCTATAAAAAGAAGTTGCAAATTAAAATATCTCCCAAAGTTGCAGTATTTATATAATTTTTACAAAATATAAATGAGTACATAACGTCTACTCATAGAAATTTGTAGAAGAATGTCTAATATTTGCGTAATTGTTAGTAGAATATGAAGTATATATCTTAACGTCGAAGTATATGTATCAAGTTTTGCAGAATTGATCGTAATTGCCAACTCAATTAATCAAATTGTTTGTGACCCCTACTTAATTGATCAAGTGATAGTAATCTCCAAGTCAAGTGATGAAATTGGGCATAATACCCAACTCTATTGATCAAATTGATCATAATTTTCAACTCAATTAATAAAATTGGGCATAATCCCCAACTCAATAGATCTAATAGGCATAATCCACAACTCAATTGATCGAATTGGGCATAATCACTAACTCAATCAATCAAATCAATCATAATTCCTAGTTCAATTGATCAAATTGATCTTAATTTCCAATTCATTTGATAAATTAACTATAAATCCCATCTCAATTCATCAAATTGGTCGTATTCTTCAACTTAATTACTCAAATTAATCATAATTCCTAACTCAATTGGTCAAATTGATAATAATCCTCAACTTAGCTGATAAAATTGATCATAAGCTCCGACTCAGTTGGTTAAGTTGACTATAATCCCCCAGTCAACTTATCAAATTAATCATAATCTCTAACTGAATTGGTTAAACTAACTATAACCCCCTACTCGGTTGAATAAATTGATCATAATTCCAAATTTAAGTGATCAAATTGACATTTTTCCCAATTTAATTGAGTTAATTTGACATGTTCACAACTCAGTCAATCTAATTGAACGATTCCCTCAATTCAATTTGTTTCACAATACTTCATTAACATATCAATACTTAATTTGAGCAAACTTATATTGCATTATGATTATTTAGTGTTTCAATCAAACAAACCTATACTTTATTTCATAATTTGTAAATTTCATGAGATTATTTGTATATTTTGAGAAAACATATGTTATAATGCAATTTGAATATTGAATATTACTATTTAAGTTGGTCGATATTACAATTTTATATTACACATTAACTGAGATACTTATTCATAATTTGAGGCGTGCGGACACATAAAACTAGCACTCCCTAGTTTTTTCAGCATAATTCTATGTAGTAAATTGTTTTCTTAACGTTGTTTTTTCATTGAAAACTAGACATCCATAACTTTCTAATAGTGCATGGCTCATTATTTATTACATTCCCAATCAAAGCAATTTTTCGTGAGAATTTGACCAAAAATTTGTCATATTTTCAAAAAATAATTCTAAATTGGCATTGCTTGAGTTTTTAAGTATAGCTCTCCGTAAAATAGAAAATGTTTTGTTAATATCATTTTTTCATTGAAAACTAAACATACATAGCTTTTTATTGATATACGGCTTATAATTTATTTCATTCCCAATCAAAGCATTTTTTTCATAAGAATTAGACCCAAAATCTGTCATATTTTCAAACAAAGAATTCCAAATTAACACTACTAATTTTTTTTCCAGTATAACTCTTGTAAAAAAGTTACTTCTTGCCACCTTTTGTTGTTAAACTAGACATGCATAGCATTGTAATATTATATGACTCATAATTTATTTCATTCCCAATAAAATCAGCTTTTTGCGAGAATCAAACCCAAAGTCTATCAAATTTTCGAACAAAGAATTTCAAATGGGCACTGCTTGGTTTGTTAAGTATAACTCTTTATAGAAAAATAATTTCTTAACATCTTTTTCGGTTGAAAAGTCAACTTCCATAGATCTCTAATAGTATATGACTCGTAATTTATTTTATTTTCAATCAAAGCAGTTTTTATGAGAGTTAGACCTAAAATCTGTCACATTTTCGAACAAAGAATTCCAAATTGGCACTGTTTGGTTTTTAAGCATAATCTCTGTAGAAAAATAATTTCTTAACATTGTTTTTTAGTTGAAAAATAGCTCAAATGCTTTCTAGCGATATGTGGCTCATATTAATTCCATTCCCAATCAAAGTATTTTTTCGTGAGAATTTGACCAAAAATCTATCACATTTTTGAAATAGAATTTGAAATTGGCCATGCTTGCTTTTTTAAGTATAACTCTCTCTTTAAAAATGATTTCTTAACAATGTTCTTTTTTTTTTTCTTTAAATCAATGGGCATAAAAACATATTTCATTTTTCAGCAAGTATGGACATTTGACCAATCTAACAATCTAGTGGTTGGGTAATGCTTTTATTCATGCACACGCCCATGTTCAAATCCCAATTGGTGCAAAAATGTTTCTTTGCTATGCATGTGTCATTGGCAGCCCCATGCGAGCGCATGACCATTACACTGTGTCGTGCGTCAGCCCTTGTGCGCTCGAGTTTGATAGATTCTTAGCGTTTGGCGCTAGTGTCTATGGCTTACCCAACCAAATTGGCACCCTTTTTTTTTTTTTTTAATAATGTGTTGTATAAACTACTCTATGCGAGCCCATAATCTTTGAACTCGATTGCAAAGAAAATAAATAAGTCATCTATAATTTGTTTTGAATATATAATATACCATTTTAATCATGTTTTCAAGATTTATGATATGAAACCAAAATCATGCATCAACAACAGAAAATAAAATATTTCTCTATGAAACAAGAGATTGAATTTTCGTAGAAAAATTAATTTTTAGGCTGAAACTTCAACAATTCATACCTCTTCCGTTTTAAATCCATTTTTAGTTTATGATTTAATATATTAACCACTATTCATGCACAACAAGATATCCGTAAATTGCTAACAGTATATGAATCATAAATTATTTCTTTTTCAATTCAAGTAGTTTTTTGTGAGAATTCAACGCAAAGTATAACATTGTTGCAGAAAGTAAAAACTAAGAGTAAAATGGAAAAAACGTCAATAGCAAGGAAAACGAGGCAGGAACGAAAAAAGAGAAAGTTGGAAGATGACATATGGGGATAGGTGGGTTAAATTTCAACTTTTAAGTGTATATATCACCTTTGAACACAAAGTGTAAAAAATATTTAACATTGAGGAGTGCAAACCAATGTTTCGAAAATCAGACCGGATAGTTCGATTCACTCAGTTTGACCGGTTGCCTTTCTGGTTTGATTATGCCAATAAAACGCTTACTAATTGAGAGACTAGAACCTATAAAATCGGTTAAACCAATCACGGTTCCACTAGCAAGCCTACGACCAATTTTCCACTTTGTTCTCTTACTAGTTATGGACTGAAGAAGAAGAATCTCGCTCATGAATTCACCATTCCTGAACTCGCTGCTTGAACTGAAGAAGATGAGAATTTTACAATATGAATTTTCGTACTTGAAAGGAAGAAGAAAAAGGCTACATTAAATCTCTTGCACTGGTGCTGTCTTTTCTAGTAATTTTTTTGCACTCTAAATGCGTTCTCTCCATCTTTCTCTCCTACAATACCTAATTGACTATTGTAATACCTTTCCAATTGCCTTCTACTTAGTGCCCTACTTAATCAGCTCCTTTTTCCCTTTGTGGGAATTTTAAGTTAGTTTTCATATATCTTAAAGAAAGTATTTATTTTTAATTTTCTCTTGAATTGGGTTGAATAGTTGGCATCTTAAATTTGAATTTATCATGTATCAGATCTAAAAAGAATAATCACTTATGTTATTATTAAATAATTTCATTTTATTTATACTTTAGAAACCACTATTAATAATTTAATTATGTCATACTTGCATTTGATAACCTGCAAATTAGCATCTTGGAAGAAAAATCTCTAAAATAAGTTAAATTAATGTATATGTCTATATATGATGTGGGAAATATTTGACCTGCCATGTGTCGCCCACTTAAGCCATTTGAGGGCTCCCTAATGGGTCCGCGATATTCCAATCACATCTAGCGCGTGCTATGCCTGAGGAGCCGATTAAATTACCCCTTAACATGGCCTCATACCAACCGCCCATAATATGGGTCATGTTAACCCACCTTGCCGTTAAATGCCCTACCAAGTCAACCGTGTCGGATCCACCTAACCCCCCATGCCTTATTAATGTTGCCCACATAATGGTTCCATATCAAATCTCTAGACTTAGGGTCAAGTCATGTCACCCAATCAAGGCTTAGTAAGCTTAGGTACCTAATAGGCAAATTACAAGTCATCCCAAGCACTTTCTCACCAAACCTTCCTACTATGAGCACCCCCCCACATTTATATCAACAAAGTAAGCATTTATCAATCACTATCTACCGCATTACATTAGCCCCCCTCAAATTATTCCTCATAACCAATCTTTGACTTAGGCATCAGAGGGTTTTAAACAAGACCTCCCTTGGGTAGCTCAAATCGTTTTTCTTTGTTGTAAGTTCCCTTATCTCATTCATCACCTCCCTCCAAAACACCAATTCGACCAAGTCCTCAACCAAGGTATCTCTGACCAATTCCGACCTACATCAAATTTACGCCATTTGTGGGAAGTCACTTGCAATCAAAGAGCGAGATGGTAGCAATAAGAAAAAATCCCTCCTGTGCAAGAAGCACACCGATGCCTGGGGATGACCAGAATTTGGTCGTAGACCCCCTACCTCTGCTACATGCAAAACCTATAGCGTCACCACCTGACGTTGTCAGATCTTTACTGGTAGCACAACCGGTTGCTTAGTTCACCCCACTCCTACTGATCGGAGGAGCAAGGCTCCTTGCCTCAAGGAGGCTAATCTAATCCTTCACTACCCACAGAAAGAAATGATCACCCTGTCTCTTAAAAGATTGAGAGATTCCATTGGTTAGTGCAACCTCTAAGCATTTGAGAGGCTAATGGACAACATAGTTTGAGTTCCCCAAGGAACTCCTCACCTGATGGTCTCGAACAGGAATAACCAAACCTTTTTACACAAGAATTTGGGCCAAGCTACTAGCCATTACCCCATGCATGAAAAGGAAGTGGCCGAGTTTGGCCACTATAGAAGGGTTCACGACCACCAATACCCAAGTGAAAGATGTTCAAACCCAATCCTCCCCTCAGGGAACTCTCGAGTTGAGCCGGCCCCTGGAGAAGTTGAGCAGATGAAGAGACTATTGTAGTAGTTGACCTAAGACATTGCCGAGCTCAAGCATCCTGGGAAAAAAAACCAAGCTTTGTGATGCTCAGAGGCCGCACCGCTTATAGTTAGCGCTAGATGGTGTTCACCCACCACATCTAAGAAGAGAAGATCGGGCCGCGTGAGGAATGATCGAGTTCCCATCAACTTGCCCCACTACGATGGAACTAATGACCAAGAGGATCACTTCCTCTAGTTCAAGCATGCCATAGATGTGTGCAGGCTCTCGAATGGAATAATCACCAAAATTTTCACCACTATGGTCTTCGGAGTAGCCCACCAATGATTTGCTTGACTCAAACCAAAGTCTATCCGCTCCTTCAAGGAGCTAGCTAACCAGTTCCTACATCACTTCACCGCCAAGAAACATACTAAGTTGCCCCACACCCATCTTCATGCGATTCGTAGGAGAAAGAAGAATCCTTCTGAGACTTCATGACTCACTTCAACAATGAGGTCCTCAAGGTCGATGATTCAAGCATCGACTTTGTGAACTTCGTGTTGTACATTACTTTTCAACTTAAAGATTGTGAAAAAGTATTCGTGCTCAACACCCCTCATTCTATGAAGGAGCTCCAGAACTTGACCTCCAACTTCATGATATTGGAGGAAATGTATCACATTAAATTCAGGAACATGAAAGAGAATAAAGAAAAGAAAGTGAAGGGGGCCACAAAGTAGGTTGAGAGGGGAAAGAGCCCAATGACAGAAAAGAGTCTCCAATTGGAAGATACATTGACCACATACCATTGAACACCCCTTGAAGCCATATCTATTATATGGTCAACAAAAAGCTTTTCAAAACCCCCAACAAGATGCCTAAATAGAAGGGAGCCAAGAAATCCCAAAAGTTCTACTCCTTCTACAAACAAAATGGCCACAAAATTGATGAGTATTATAAGCTCCATGACCAAATGAAGTGCCTCATTTGCAAGGGCCTCTTGAAGGAGTTCGTCGTGGAAATCCAGGAGGCCCATAATTGATGGGAACAATCCCGATCTCAAAGATCTTCAAGAGGTAGCAGTAGAAGCTGCCCTTCAAGGAGAAGCAACAAAGAGCCTATTGATAACAATCTCCACCTCAAGAAGTTATCCACACAATTGTAGGAGTCCGAACAGAAGGGATTCCAAGTCAAGCAGGAAGTGCATCTTGATGAATTAGAGATAGAGAAGGCAATCTCGAAGGGGAAGAAAAAGGGGCCCGCCGGTCAACAACATTTTTTCTAATACATAGTTTTTAGTGGTTAATGACCGTGTTGATGTAAAGCATCTATCGGGGTCTAGTGAGTCACCCAATTTCGCAATGGTTGTTATTGTCAATATTTCAAATTATGTTAACACTCGCTGTGACACCCCCCTCGCTAGGATCATCCTATACGAGTAGGGCGCACTCAACATTCTTGCTGAGTACCTATTTTTTTTTCTAGTAGTACCCGATACTTGCATACTTATTTTGCCCAATAACAAAATTTCAATAAAATAAACATGCAATTGACTTACATAGAATTATATGGTAATAATCTATCCAAGCACAACACTCTAAATAGTGAGTTTATGTTTTCCATTAAACTAGCGACTCTTTCATACAGGATAAAGGCTATATACTAATGACTTGTAACGCACCGATCGCCTTAATCGAGTTTTCTCAACCTCCTTTCCTGAAATTGAGGCAATGAACAGAAAGAACTTGGGGTGGTAAGTCCAAATGACTTAGTGAGGCCGGAAATATACATATAGATATATTTGCAAAAAATAATATTCATAAAACCAATAAAGTAATGAATCACGGAAAAGTGTGTTGTAGTATGAAGCACGTACGTACAAACTTGAACAAGACGGACAATGAGCCATGAACAGAATCTCCAACCTTATTACTACGCAAAACAGATTAACATAACAGAAACCCTTATGCCTCCCTCGTCAAGGAGCAACCTCGACATTAAACTGAACGGAGATGTATCACGCGTCCGTGCAATACATCGCTCCAATCTTTACTATAATCATCCTCCAGCTGTACGTAGAAATTAGTTTCATGGAATGGTATCATATTAAAAGTTCCATCGACGGTCCGTTCTGCCCGATAGAATTCCCCTTATAAGTACCTGGGCCCAAACTTCCCAAGGGCGTCCCCAAGGGTAAACGGATATATAATAGAACACATATGTTTCACAACTTATCAACAAAGCAATAACCATTTTTACACTCGGGATACATAGAAATATAATAAAATATGATATCCCAAAGGTGTCAAAAATCATTTCGGGACATATACAACTAACAATATCAGAAAAGACAATAGTTTCAGATATAACTTGACTTGTAACTTGGAAAAATGCTTTTTTTTCAAAACGTAGAGAGTAAGATATAACTCCAAAAGATTTGGATAACATAAATCAGACAGGGTAGGCCTTACGAAGATATTTACTACATATAGTTCAATGTCCCAGCAAGAACATAAAAGGCACATATTTATTGTCTCACCAAGTTTATGAATCAGGTTGACTATGTCATCTTGGTAATCTCCTAGAATTCGCATCAATAGCTAAAGTTAGGGTACTATGCCATAACTAGTAATCGTTGTTTAGGGGATAACATAACTACTTTAAGAAGAATACCATGCATAGATGCACAAGTAATAATACCTACACATGCGTACATATTCATAGCTTTCAAAATAACTTAACTTCATATATGTATATATTTTATGAAGAACAATCTTAATCTTTTAGTTATATAAGTATATACATAGGTCTATGATTAATCCTCAAGTTACTATATTTAAGCATATAAGTTGGTTCTACATGTACAGGCAAAACATGTATACAAGTATTACCATAAGATAGCCTAGTGCACATATACATATGTATATAAAGACATAAATTAACTATTTACCTTCTCTAAGTAACACAATAGTTACATAGTCATAATTCTATAACATGACGAACTAACTTATACCTAGTATCCACTTTAAGGAAAATATTGCACATATTCTCACATAATTTCATATAAAGAACATATATTCTTTAAACCATAAAAAGTATACTAAAACCATATTTTGAAACAAATACCAAGCATGCTTTCTAACAACTTGTAGTAACATAATAGAGCATAATTAAAGCATAATAATACATCATATGACTTTACGCATAATAACTCCATGCTTATCATTATTTGTTAAGCATAAAGTTATTATCCTCAACTTGAAAAGAATGATAATTAATCTACCATGAGAATAGCAACTAGTACTTAAACATATACTACTTATGAGATAATTCTACCTTTTCAAGAGTGTTTGAGGGAAATAAGAGGGTATATATATATATATATATAGGTGTGGAAGATATGCTATAAATAGAGAGTGTTTTGTGTGTTGAGAGTGGAGTGAGTGTGGGTGTGGGTTTATAGGCGGGATTTTTGTGTGTGTGTGGGAAAATGAAGACAATGGCCCCTTTTTATAGAGTTTAGGGCAAGAAATAGGATTTTTATATTATAAGGTCAATTTATAATAAATGCATAGAAGACAAGATAAGATAGGATAAGATAGGATAAAATAAGATAAGATAGGATAAGATAAGATAAGGTAGGATAGGATAAGATATGATAAGATAAGATAAGATAAGATAAGATAGGATAGGATAAGATAAGCTATTGTAATAAAATATGAACACAAAATCAAATAAAATATGATAAAATCTGATATTTATTGGCCTAATATTATAAAATCTGAAATCATCTCTTTATTTATTTAAAAATTTGAATTTGTATTTATTTATGTTTGTAAAAATCGAAAATTGGGGTTTTAGGGCATAAAATTAGGGTTTCAAGGCCTAAAATTTGAAAATCCATAATTAATTTAGTAAAATTCCAAAATGATGAAATTTGATCTTTATAAATCTGAAATTATAGGTATATTTCCCAAAAATTAAAAATGTTTTAGTTATATTTTCAAAAATTGTAATTTAGGACATAAGATTTCGAAAATTGTGTTAGAATGTCAAATTCGTTTAAAATTTGAAAAATCATGTAATTATCACCTCACATAATTCACATATAAAAGAAGGATCATACAAAACATGAAATATTAGTAAGCATGCGCGTATATTATAAGAACCGGTTTATATCAGTTGTTAGACCTAAAAATCGGGATGTCACATATTTGATGTGTAAAAATTGGGTTGTCACACTCGCACTTTAGTTGATAACGAAAGCTTTGCTAATGTTCACTTTTTACTCTTCTCTCCAAAAAATGAACTTAGAAAAATTCAAGATGGGACCAATGAAAACTCTTTGGATCGGATTTGGTGGGTCAGAGATCTACCTAATTGGAATTGTTAGAATACCCACGTCGTTGGGGAGCATCCCTAATGACAAACCTACTTCATTGACTACCTGTTAGTCGATGTACCATTCACATATATCATGATTTTGGAAACGCCTAACCAAAACCAGTTTTCGAGCTGTTGTGTCAACCTTATTCTTGAAAATTAAGTTTTCCACTCAAGCTGGGATTAGGGAGGTTGCATGCAACATCACTGATGATTGGAAATGCTATACCATCTCCTTAGAACAAAAGGAACGTAGGCCATCTCCATCTCCCCTATTGAAGTTTCTAGAATTGAACCATACGATCAATATTCCTGAAGGACCCAATTAGCACAAGAGGAAAAATGATGCTACCAAAACGGAGCCTCTCAAAGAGTTTAAGACAATCGAGCTTATTCTTGGAAATCCTGAGAAAATTACTCAAATTGGATCATGTATTGACAAGGGGAAGGAACTCATGTTGATCAATTTCCTCCGTGAAAATATAGACATCTTTGCGTATAGCCCCTTGGATTTCTTGGGGATCGATTGAGAAGTCATTATTCATCAACTGATCGTCAACCTAACAGCTAAATTCATCAAACAAAAGAAAGTAATTTTGTGATAAGAGGAACAAGATAATTAAAGGGGAGGTCAACAAGCTATTGGAATTTGGTATATTGTTGAGATTCAATACCCTGAGTGGCTATGAAACATGGTGGTGGTCCCCAAAATACTAGGAAAATAGCGCATGCGCAACAGTTTCATGGATTTGAAAAAAGCATGCCCCAAGGACCCTTACCCTCTTTCCCGAATCGACCTCTTAATGGATTCGACTGCCGGATGTGAGCTACTCAGCATGATGGATGCTTTCCAAGGCTATTACTAGATTTTCATAGCACCTAAAGACCGGTTAAAGATGTCCTTTGTGCTTGACATGGGAATATGTTGTTTTCTAGTCATGCTATTTTGACTTAAAAATATGGAAGCAATTAAAGGCTAGTTAAAAAAATGTTCAAAGAATTCATCTGATCCACTATGGAGGTTTATGTGGATGATATGCTTGTTAAGTGTCCAAAGGAGGTTGATCACTTGGACCACCTCAAGAACACTTTCTCTATACACCGCCTATACGACATGAAGCTTAACCCCTCAAAATGTACCTTCAAAGTTCGAGGTGGAAAATTCCTCAGGTAGGGGTATCGAAGTCAAACCAACCAAGATTGAAGCCATCCAGGCGATCGCAACGTCCCAAATTGTTTGAGATGTCTAAAGATTGTGCGGTCAGATAATCAACCTCAATCGCTTCATATCCTATTCTACTAACCACAACCTAACCTTCTTCAAGACTCTCCGAGCCACAAAGAGTCGTGAGGAAGAGGAGCAGGAGGAGCCAATCGAATTCGATGCAAATGGGAAAAATAAGAGAAGAAAAAAATCTTGAAGTGGATGGAGGAATGTGAAAAAACCCCATCCGACCTCAAGCAATACTTATCCTCCCCCCCTACTCCTCGCCAAAACTATTAGTAGTGTCCCAAGAAGCAATCAACTCAGTGGTAGTAACCATCAAGGATAGGAAACACCGACTAGTGTACTACATTAGAAAGGAGTTATAAGGAGTGGAAAAGAACTACGTACCTTGAAGTCAAAAAATTTGCACTTGTCTTAGTTTACACCTCGAGAAAACTTCGCCACTACTTTCAGTCTCATTCCATTATTGTCTTAACGAACTAGCCCCTAAAGCAGGTGCTTACTAAAATCTTGAATTATTTAGAATATAATTGTCATATATAAATATGAACGACATCGAATATATATATATATGGGTAATCTTATTGGCACTCCTAAAATTGATATAGGAGCTCCAACTATATTTTGACTTTCAATATTTGACTAAAATGCCCATTCTTTTATTTATTGATCATCATTTAATTTATTTAATCGAACATACAATGAAATCACTATTCGCTAGTTAGTCAACTTTTTTATCATAAATTTTTAGGTTAAGCTTAGTGAAAAATAATGAATAAATAAATAAAATATCAGTGTATTTATGCACACAAAAAAAATTCATTTGGTTGATTTAACTGGAAAAAAGGTTAGAAGTTTATTGATGCCAAAATCTCAAATAGTTTTTTGTTGAGCTCTAGTAGTACGATATCATAATTATGAATATTGTTGTTGTTGTTATTATCATCATCATCATCATCATCATCATTATTATTATTATTATTATTATCATCATCATCATCATCATCATCATCATCATCATCATCATCATTATTTATTTATTTATTTATGATCAAAGAATCCCAAAACACTTTCCAACACTTTATCCAAAACTGCAGTGGAAAGTTAACAACTTTGTTTTAGAGCATTAATCAAGCATGGAATTCACAAATCTCATAAAATTTTAATCTGTACAGTATGTAAATCATGTCAAAAGCATTATACCAAACAACAAACTCATACTAGAGTAACATATCATCTATCCTAATGATACCCATACGAACCACATGCTCATGAAACACCTTAGGAGGCAGCCTTAGTGAGCGGATCTGCAATCATGTAGTTTGTACTAATATGCTTTGTTGACACTTGAAGGCTTTGAACTCTTTCTCTCACAAACAAATATTTTATGTTTATGTGCTTTGACTTAGACGAACTTTAGTTGTTCTTTGCATACAACTTAGCAGCCTTGTTATCATAATTGATTCTCAATAGTTTCTCTATATCATTGATTCCTTACAATCTAATGATAAAGCTCCAGAGCCATACCCTTGATTAGATGCCTCATAGCAAGCTATAAATTCTGCCTCCATTGTCAAGGAAGCTATAAATGTTTGCTTGACACTTTTCCAGCAAACAGCCCCTCCGACTATCATGAAGATATAGCCTGATGGAGACCCCTTGCTATCCAGACACCCAGCAAAGTCTGAATCAAAATATCCCACAATCTCTAGGTGGTCCAATCTACGATAAGTAAGCATGTAATCCTTAGTCTTTTGTAAATATCTCAAAACCTGCTTTGCTGCTCTCCAATGATCCATCCCGGGTTACTCAAACACTTACCAAACATACCTACTATGTACGTTGTATCTAGATGCGTACACACTTGAGCATACATGAGACTCCCTATTGCTAACGCATTAGGGACTTTGTCTATTTCCTTTCTCTCTAGGTCTGTCTTTGGACATTGAAACTAAGTTCATCTTTTGCCACAAGTATATCCCTTTGCGCACAATTGTACATGCCACAATAACTAAGCACCTTATCAATGTAGGCCTTTTACGATAATTTGAGTATATGTCTAGAACGATCCCAATGGATCTGCATACCCAAAACCAAAGATGCCTCACCAAGATCCTTTATTTCAAATTTACTTGATAGAAATTTCTTGATTTCATACAATAGGCTTAGATCATTGCTTGCCAGTAGAATATCATCTACATACAACACCAAAATGTCGAATTTACTCCCACTGACCTTGACATATATACATTGGTCAATGGTGTTTTCCGTAGAACCAAAAGAGGTTATCACCTGATCAAACTTTAGGTACCACTGCGGGATGCTTGCTAAGCCATAGATGGTCTTCTTGAGTTTATATACTAGGTGCTTTGAGTCTTTAGACTCAAAGTTCTTTGGTAGCACCATGTATATAATTTCCTCAATGTCTCCATTGAGAAATGTTGTCTTTCCGTCCATCTGGTGTAACTCCAAATCATAATGTGCGACGACCCGATAACTTATATCGTTATTATTAATATTTTAATTAGGATTTATTTTCATTATTTGACAGTTATTGTATGAATATATGTGATTTGTGAATAAATGTGCATTACACTACATGTATTTTATAAAATGCGAGTATTCCTTCATTTATTTTCTCACTTGAAAAATGCAAAATATTTGATATAAAATACTTTAATTCCTGAAAGTTTTATTATGATTTCCGAATTTTATTATTAGTAAAACTATTATTTTAATATTACTTTATAACTTAGACCTTAAAGTATTAATTTTGAATTGTGATTATTATTTTTGAAAATTTTATTTAAATAAATATTTTAGACCTGTATTTATTTTATTTTTGAATTTTCTAAATAAATTATACAATTTTTGAATTTTATAAATACAACAATATATTTTCTAACTTTATATGTATAATTTTCAAATTTTAATTATTTATAAACATAATTTTTGAATTTTAATTAAATAATAAATATAAAGTCTAGATTTTTAGTATATTTTATAATTGTTTTGCAAGAATATCTCCTCTAATACAAATATTAGTGGTGAATTATATATCTACATACACACACAGACATCCATATATATACTAGTGGTAAATTATATATCTACATATACACTCACACATCCATATATATACTAGTGGTGATTTATATATCTACATAGACACACACACATCCATCTACATACATATATATATAGATATTATGATGACCCAAAACTTCTAGCTAATTTCACAAAAACATATAACCGACTATTTTAATGAACGCGACCTAACTTTACCTTGAAAACATACAAATAACGATTTTATTGAGAAAATCTAAAATTTACATAAATGTCACTTATTACATATTTGTAAAGACAAAATCCCAACTACACATTACTAGCCCAAAGCATTGAACCGTCCCTCTCCATCGTTATCACTTGCAAATTCCGGTGCATTTTCGGCTAAAATATCATATATAGAAAGCATCAACAAACATGTTGAGTAGCAATTTTACTTAAAACATAAGGTGCGCGTGTGTGCTACGAGCATGCATATTTTCACATACTTCCATCAAACATAAATCATATAAATTTTCAAATCATAAGAATCATAAATTGCGACATATTTCTACCATTTTCCACCTCGACGAGCAGCTACCTTATCTCATCGTGTCGTAAATTGAATTCCAACCAATACTCCCATCCCAACCAAACACATCGGTGGTCATATCCCGGGCATATGCCGAATTTCCTACGACCCACTTCAGTACATGGAACACTCCGTCCATACAAGGTGGGATTAGGCAACAATGGATGGCGAGAACCTTTAAGACCGACAAGCCTATTGCCGCCAGGCCAAATTCAGCCCCATCCACCCCTATCACGTTTTGGGCCCATATACACAAATTTCAGCATATTTAACTCAATTTCCAGTACCATGCAGACTGTTTTCAGGATTTTGTACAAAATTTTAGCATAGAACATAAATTTCCAGCTTACATGTTTTAGATTGCGAACAGACTGAAATTACACACTGAGATTTCCAGCTTTTTGAAGTAGGTTTTCAGCTTGTAAATTTTGAATTTCCAGCCTTGAAAAACAGGATTTTTCAGCTTTGAAATAGTATTTTTAGCTTTGAAAATAAACAAGATTTTCGGTTGCAAAACTAAAATTTGTAGCTTCTAACACATAAATAAAACCCTATCATAGCATAAATTATAACTACACATAATTTCCAACTTCACAATTCAGAAGAAATTCACAAATTTCAACATCATCTTGCATAAACACACAACATGCGTCTAGGTTGAGATAGTAACTAACTTGTAGTTACATTCTAGGTCCTAATATGGGAATAAATGTATGAATACTATATGGAAAACTAACTCGTGCCTTAAGAAAAATTACTACCTTGTATCAAATATGAAGCATTCACTTCTATAAGGTATAAAATCAATGAATTAACGTAATAACCTTTACTTATGAAATTAAGTAAGGTCCCTACCTTAATTAAATATTCTTCTACCTTTTTTCAAAAGTGTTTTATGGAGTTAAGGGGATGTATAGGGGGCTAATATGTATACAAGTATGTAAAAAGGAAGGGTTTATGTATATATATATATGTGGGTAGAAGATATATCATAAATATGAAGTGTTTTGTGTGTTGGGTATCTTAGGCGGGATTTAGTGTGTGTGTGTGTTGTGGGATGAAAATGAAGTGTTAAATTCCCGATTTATTCCCTATTTTATAGTAGTTGTGTTAAGAAATGAGATTATTAAATAATTAAGTCATTTTCTAATTTTTATCATCTTTCCACCTAAGGTTACAACTAAGGCTTATAATAAATGAAATCTTCCAACTCAATGCCCAACTCAATACCTAATTATAGCTTAAGTGTGAGTCTAAATGCACACTTCATAATCTAGTTTAATCTAAGCCTTACATTTACAAACATATCTAGAAGAAATCTTGCATGTGTGAATATTCATATAATCCAAGAAGAATTGAGGAGCAAGTAATAATATACACCATATATTTATATTATATATATTTATACATACAATTTCGTTCTCCCCTCCTCTTTTTATATTTTTAAGATATTTTTACATATAGTATAATTATTTCAATGTTTATGATGAAAAATACCTAAAGAAATGAAAATATAATCTTATACGTTCATTTATATAAATTTTCTTTAAAATATATGCATATATAGTGTAATATATATATATATATATATATGAATCATAGTCTTATGACCTAGCATTTAAAAATAATTTTCAAAATAATTATTATAGTGTGAAATGACACATTTTAGTGAAAATGACAATATCAAGAAAAATAATCTAACCCTTATTTATATATATATCATTATAATTTTGAAAAATGTATGTATAGAATTATATATGTATATATTGATTTATATGCATATACGTAGAATCCAATGGTTGGTATGAAAACATAATAGTTATTACACATTTCACATATAAACTAATAAAACACTAAACAATTTAATCACACAGTTCACATATAAAATAGTCACATAAACACTAAATAATTTAATCATATAATTAACTTTTGAAATGCCTAGAAATACCAGGTTGTTACAGATCTATATATATATATATATATATATACAAGGTAGTTAATAGCATGATGTGTATATATAGCTATCCGTAAATAAATGAATGGTATATTTATATTTATAGTGATGTGTGTATATATATATCCATATAGAATGTATGGTATAGGTATTTATATAATTATAATAACTTTGTGTCTAGATCACAACCCCAACCCCCATTTCAGCACACACACAAACACACACAATCCCATCTAAAACCCACATACCCACAAAACCTTGCACTTCCAAAATATATATCATACTATATCATTAGTATACCTTTCTATATACCTATATATATAATTACCCCTCTTTGTAAACATATATATATATATATATATATATATATAAATAGACATATTAACGTTTCTATACGCACACGCACACGCACACACACACTTACATTTATAAAATCCTTTCAAAACCCCACTTTCTTCTTACATCTTTGAACACCTACGTATATACATATATATACCTATCCCTCCACTTATAAATATATATACATACAATAGTAGCCTTTTATATATTCTCCCTACTTTTATAAATCACTTTTGAAAAAAGGTAGGAATATTGCATCAATTTCCTAAGTGGTATAGGAATAGTTCTAATAACAAAAAGTAATTTTTTGGTAACAATAACTTGTTTTCCATAACAAATATCCCTTGTGGCCACTAAAGTTTGATTTTTGGTAACAAACTATTGCTTTTTGTAATGAATAATCATTATCATCACTAAAAAGTAACATTTTGGTAACAAAATCATATTTTGTCACCAAATATCAAATTTTAGTGACAAAATATACATTTGTTGCCATCACTTTGTTACTTAAAATGTATTTTTTTTGCAGTGCTAATCCCCCCTTGGGTAGACGTATTGATCTATTCAAGAGAGTGGGTTGTAGGAAAATATTGGCGTAACACCCGGGGTACGACCATCTCAAGATAAGGCAAGCAGGAGAAATGTCCTGGTTGTATATATCGGCCTGGGTAATCATAAGGGTCACTGTCAGGTGACAACAAAGGTAGAAAGTGCAAATATGTGCTATGTGTGTAACTAATGTGCAAATAACATACACAAACACCTTAGGTAATTATGTGATATTTCTACTCAACCACCGTGTTGACTCCACTTTTCCAATACTTTTTAGATAGAAATAAGCGGAGGCATCTGAGGGGCGTAGTAGAAACAACGGGTGTTTTGAAGTATTTTACTCAACAAAGTTACTTTTGTATTTTTTTGAAAATGGTGACTCTTGTATTTTGTACAAAATTTTATGAAAATTTGTTATGAATGTGAATAAATATCGGGGTCGTTAGATAATGAGGTACGAGTGCCATGATTATTCTAAAAGAGTCTTTCGTTGATACCGGCGAGAAAGTCTCTTTAAAGTCTATGCCTTCTTTTTGAGTGGTTCCCTTGGCAGCTAGGCAAGCTTTGTATCTTTTGATATTACCATTTGAGTCCTGTTTGGTTTTGAAAACCCACTTACAACCAATGGGTTTTGCCCCAGGTAGTAACTCAATAAGATCCCAAACGCCATTGTCTGCCATGGATTTCATCTCCTCACTCATGACTTTGATCCATTCATCAGAATTCAAACACAATTTGATTTGAGTAAAAAATATTAGATCATCTTGTAGTCCCGTATCAAATTTGTGTTCATTGAGATACATGATGTAGTCATCTGAACTCTGTTTTCTCCTTTCTCTAGTGGATCTCCACACTTGCACTTTAGCTTGAGGTTGTTAAGGTTCATCTACTTGACTAGGTGATGACTACCCTACCTGATTAGTTCGTATCTCAAGTGTTGTTGTGTTTTCTGTAGCATCCTAATTTATAGGATAAAAATATTAGGACTTGTTGCCCTATTTTGTTTAGCTGTAATCATAGTAGAAATGATAAAACTTAAAGCCCCTCGATCTTTGTAAGCACCCCCACAAAGTAGCAACTAACTGTTCTTGAGCCCAGTTTCCTTTCATTTGGCCTATAAGGCTAACCTCAATTGAACATCCCTAGACATGCAAGTGCCTAATACTGGGCTTCTTGCCTGTCCACAGCTCATACGTGGTTTTTGCTACTGCCTTGCTCGGAATTCTATTTAGTACGTAAACTGCAGTTTTTAACACTTCGCCCCGATGTGATTCGCTTGGATTCCTCGATGTGGTGTACTAAGGTACAATCCTATATTCAATCAGATATTTGGCGAAGGGCCCTGAATGTTGTTCACCCTATCCATCATATCTATCGTAGTATTCCCCACCACGGCCAGATTTGACAGCCTAAATTTTCTTGCCTAATTAATTTTCAACTTTAGCTTTGAAACTTTTACATATGTTCATTGGCTCAAACTTCTCATGAATTAAGTACAAATAACCATAGCAAGAGTAATCATCTATAAAGTTGATAAAAAATTATTGTCCATTCCATGAAGCTGTAGGGAATGGACCACAAATGTCCGTGTGTATCAACTCCAAGAGTTCTTTACTCCTATTTGCACTTGTTCTCTTTATATTTGTTTGTTTTCCCTTTACACATTCAATGCAGATTTTAAAATCTGAAAAATCAAGGGAGTCAAGAATTTCTTGTGATACAAGCCTCTTTATTCTCTATTTAGAGATATATCCTAATCACTTATGCCACAACATAGATGAATTCTCATTTGTTAATTTGCATTTAGTATTGTAATCACTAGAATGCATATTTTTCTTCTTAATGGAGGCTTGGTTTTGTAATCTATATAATTTATCAATTAGAATGCCGATTCCAACAACATTTGAATTCAGAAAAATAGTACAAATTTCATTCCCAAATGAACAAGTGCTAAATGGAAGTATACCCAAATTTCATTCCCAAATTGCAGTATACAGATTTTCATTTTTTGCTTGTTGTTGGCGGGATTGGCCTACGTGGCAAGTGCTAAATGAGCACTTTCAATCCTCTCTTAACTTATCCTCTCCTCTTCTTGTTCACACTAAGGTACAAGCTCATTTAGTGTCCATTTCTCCTTTTAGATATTATAGGATATTTTGAATGGACCAAATTGTGTAGGAAGCGAAATTAAGACTAAGTGCACAAGTATGTCATCCGACACTTCAAGCTTAAGGGCCATTAGTCTTGTCACAAGATTAGACATTTTCATAATGTACTCCCTTATATTTCTTTTGCCCTTATACCTCATAGAAATGAGCTTACTAAGAACAATGCTCTACCTTTTCGTTTATGGTGAATCGATCTAAAATTTTCTTCAGGAAATCTTTGGCATTTGCTTCCTTAGGAATGCCACCCCTTATGGTGTCCGGAATTGAACGTCTCATGATCATCAGACTTATGCAGTTTGATCGCTCCCACTTCTCTTACGCAGACCTTTCTGTATCAATACTTTTATTAGTCGGATTTGCAAGGCGATCAAACCTTAGTGCATAGTCAAGATCCATGCAATGAAGCACAATCATGATATGCTCCTTCCAATGCTTGAAGTTTGTGCCATTAAGCACAGGGACATTGTTCAAATTGGTAGATATGGAAGACACTATATAACAAAAAACATGGTCACAATTAATCAACACGATAAATGTATTTATGGAGATAGTAATAAAAACAAACATATATCCATGCAAGTGGCCCATCTTACTATGCCTAGTACAACACTGTTATTTAGTCTTTGGACAAAAATAATAATTTTTAAGTTGTACCTTATATATAGTTCATGAATATTGATTGTTTCCAAAAATAGCCAACACAACATTGTTATTTAGTCTTTCAACAAAATAACAATTTATAAATGGTATCATATAACTCATAAATACTAACATTTAAAAAACTGCCTAGCAATGTGCCTTTGGACCGACAAATTGCTAGCATTTTCCATAATGTTTCACATATTTGTGACTAGCTATTATCTGGCCAAAATAATCTTCCTTTAAGCCGATTATTTAGGATAGATAAAGCTACATAATATATCACATATTCATGAATGTTTAATCATTTTGCCAAAATAATCTTCCTTTGGCAACATATTAGTTCAACTCACACTATTCCAAAAAATAGTCATACATGGATTATTAATTTGTTTAAATCCCAACATGTGTACAACAAGTTTTTTTTTCCCAACTTTTGAAATTAAACTCTACGTGGTGTTGTTATACCAAGACACGAGTTATCAGAGATGGCTCTTTTTGTCTAACCGTCCTAGTTTCCAGCCTATACACTATTCTTGTTCGAGTTCCACAAGCACTGAGTAAAAATTGACCTCATATATATAAAGCTAAATACACAAATTGCATTTTAATAACAATATGGTCAAGTGGTGCACATATTGTAATGCCAAATTGCATACACAAGTTCAAAACCCATCCCAAGCAACCCTCCCCCCCCCCCTTTGTTTTATGCTTTGTCTAAGAGAAACAACAACCATAAGATTTGAAAAGTAAAGTAGTTCGGTAGTAGATACACTATAATGCCACCTCATAGATCCGAGTTTGATCCCTCATGGCTGCTATTTTTTTTGGTTGGCTTGATGCAGGTTCGGTCCTAAGTACCAATACCTATAACAAACCAACACACGCAACCATGGTAGAACATAGAACAATAGCCTAGTGGTTTGGAACATGCCTTACTGATGGTCGTGGGTTCGACACCTTTAGCAGCAGATTTAACCCCCTTTTTTTGGTTAAAAAAAAGATGCACACGACTTGAAGTTGAAAATAGGAAAAAAAATCATCCAAAAACTTTATGGATGGATTTTAATGCCCAAGATCACATAATGACATGAAATCAAGTAAGATTTATGAATATGAACATACATCCACAATATATATAAAACATAAATATATATATATATATATATTGTAAATTAACTAAATCATGCTCAGAAAACATCAAATCACAACTGGATAAATCAAAATAAAACCAAATTTGAAAACCTTAGTAAGTATGGATTCCAACACAACAATCCATAATTCGAAACATTAAACAAAATCTATTGCTTTGAATCAATCATGCACAGGATTTCTAGTAAATAAGCAAACAATGCTTTAACTAAAACCACTAACTTTGATCCATCAGAGAGGCGGAAAAGAAGTGGAGCTAGGGTTAGTGATCTTCTAAGCCAAGGAAAAATGGTGTGACTTTTCTGTATTCTCTCTTATAGACGGGGCAGAAAGAAAAAACGTTGTTATATTCTGGCTTAGGGACCATACCCTAATATGCCTGATGTATCACATTTTAATTATGGGCCTATCAAACATAATTCAAATGCGACTGGATTTCTACACATGAAAAACACATACTCAATGTAATATTTCTATAAGTCCATTAAACTTATTTCTTAAGGGATCATACAATTGTGCTCCATTTAATGAGATAGTAGTCCATGTACAATAAATTAATATATGATACCAACAAAAGAAGAGAAAAAACCTAACAGTATAACATTGTTATATATTTCTATGTATATCTCGCCACTATCTTTTTGTAGTGTGCATTAATAATGATTTCAATTTTGATTTGTTATTTTTTATTAGTATTATTTTGTCTATTAAATTTAATAAAAGAAGTAAAATTATCCACATCGCATTAAGTATATGTAGGAGTTGCTTAATTATATAGACAAATAGATACAAATGTATCGACTATCATAACCATGATGTTTTCACTAACGCACATCTCCATCTAATTATAATCATTTTAACAAAGTGTTAGAGTAGTGCCAGGCAAGCTAATAAGATTGGTGATACTTTTAAACACTCTTTCTAACAAATAGGTTTTTTGACTAATAATAAAAATGAAAGTTTATATTTTTTGGCCACATTCACCATAATATGTAAGTTATATTCAAGTATATTCTATATATATATGATTGAAACTCCTAGATCACATAAGGATATGTGACTTGGCCTCGCATAGAGATAGAGGTTTTGAAACAAGTCTCTAAGGCTTAATCTAAATCACTCCAATTCGAAATGTATAACAAATACCAGTGGCATTAAAATGACTCAGCTTAAGACTTGTACTTATGACATATCTCAATTCGGAGGATGTCTTGTTTCGTAGAAACCGAATGAAGAGATATTCATATACATAATTAGGAGCTCATTAAAGAATGAGTTCATTGAGAATTTCACTGAGGAACAACTAAATGGGAGCACTAGTTGCATATTGAATTAGGATTGTTTCTCAACTTATGGTGTGCATTAATTAGTTCTTAGACTTGAGGCTCCAAAGTAATCTTGTACATATACATTTATACTTTGATATGTGCCGACCCCATGGTAGGTCTTAAGGCGCTTATATTGGATATAGATTTCCCATATGGGAAGGTTTGTGAAAGTCTATAAAGAATCCATTTACTCACCTTGTAGAGTGAGTGAATCTCCTATGCGTTTTATTCTAATTAGTTTACAGAAATCTGTGGTCATGGTAGGGACAACGATTAAAAATGAGTTTTCTAGATCAATTGTTAAATAGACTAATTATAAATAAGAAATAAAAATTGAGATTAAAAGGATTTTTTTATAAATCCCTTATCTTAAACCTCAATCGGGAGATTAGATGATAGAGGGAAGGCATCATGGGGTTGTTGTTGGACATCGACCAGGATAGATGGGTACTATAAATTAGAAAGGTTTTAATTCATAATTGACTAATTAAATGAGTTTAATTAATCAATTGATGAATTTGCCATCTAAAATATCATAGTGAGTTGCAAGCCCATTTCTAATCGATTGGTGAACATAAGGGTCATACACAAATGAATGGATAAACTCCTTAACATATATAAAATATTTAAGTAGATTAAACTAAAGTATTAATTTAATCGATTGAGATGGAATATATATTTAATTGATTAAATTAATTAATTAATTAATTGATGAATTTAATTGAATCAAGATGTTGATTTAATTTAATTAAATTAAAGTGTTAATTTAATTGGGCTTGAGGGTCCAATCCAATAATTAATCGGATATCGTTTAATCAATAGAATATATTAAATTAGTTGATATGGGCTCAGTTAAATTAAATAATTAATTTAATTGAATAAAATTAAAGAGTTAATTTTGTTCAAGCCCAAGCCTATTAACTAATTTGGTGGATAAAATTTAATTTAGTGAAATTGATGGGAAATCAATTAATTCAGAATTAATTGATTAATTCAATTAAATAAAGATCTAGTTGATTTAGTATTAAGATAAGAATTACGATTTTCATCTTAATCAAAATTGAATCAAGAGAAGTCTATCTCTAAAGAGTTAGATATAGACTTGAACCCAAAATTACTAGGATAAGTTTTGATTAAGTAGACAGCCAAGAAGAAGAATTGTAACGACCCCGATATTCCTTTATATTTTATTAAACATAAATAGTAATTTTTTTACATAAAACATATACAAAATACAAGAGTTACAATTTTCACAAAATACAAAAGTAACTTTATTAAGTAAAATGCTTCAAAACACCCATGGTTTCCATTGCGTTCCTCAAATGCCTCCGCTCATTTCTGTCTAAAAAGTATTGGAAAAGAGGAGTCAACGCGATGGTTGAGTAGAAATTTCACTTAATCACATAAGGTGAGCGTGTGTGATATGTGCACATAGTCACATAATATTTAGCATAATAACATGATAGCAAAAATGTAAAACTAGAACTAGAACTAACTTATGCAATTAAGGAAACTCCTACCTTTTTCCAAAAGTGATTTACAAAAGTAGGGAGAATATATAAAAGGCTACTAATGTGTGTATATATATTTGTAAGGGGAGAGATAGATATGTATATATGTAGTTTTCAAAGATGTAAGAAGAAAGTGGGGTTTTGAAAGGATTTGTAAATGTAAGAGGGTATATATATATGTAGAAAGGTTAATATGTCTATATATATGTTTAGAAAGAGGGGTAATTATATATATAGGTATATGGAAAGGTTTAACAATGATAAAGTGTGATACATATTTGGGAAATGCAAGATTTTGTGGGTGTGGAGGTTGTTGGCGGGATTTAGTGTGTGTTTTTGTGATGAAAACTACCTAGTATATATATATGTGCATGTGGACATATGTGTGTATATGTAGATATATATATCACCAAGTGTATATATGTGGACATGTGTGTGTATATGTAGATATAGATATTACCACTAATATATATATGTGGACATGTGTGTGGAGAGGTAGATATATAATTCACCACTAGTTTGTATATGAATATGTGTGTGTACATGTAAATATATAAATCACCACTAATAAATGTATGGATGTGTGTGTGGATATGTAGATATAGAATTTACCGCTAATATATGTATTAGAGGAGATATTCTTGCAAAACAATTATAAAATATACTAAAAATCTAGACTTTATATTTTTCATTTAATTAAAATCCGAAAATTAGGTTTATAAATAATTAAAATTCGAAAACTATACATTTAAAATCATAAAAATATATTGTTGTAATTATAAAATTCAAAAATTGTATAATTTATTTATAAAATTCGAAAATAAAATAAATGCAAGCCTAAAATATGTATTTAAATAAATTTTCCAAAAAATAATAATCACCATTCAAAATTAAAACTATAAGGTCTAAGTTATAAAGTAATACAATAATTTTACTTTTAACAAAATTCGGAAATCATAATAAAATTTTCAGGAATTAGTATTTTGCATTTTTCAAGTGCTAAGAAAACAAATGATGGAATAATCACATTTTTAAAAAAATGCAGGTAGTATAACGCACGTTTATTCACAAATCACATATATTCACACAATAATTATCACATAATGGAAATAAATCCTAAGTAAAATATTAATAATAACAATAGGAGTTACCGGGTCGTCGCAAGAATCATCTTTGATGTGTGTGTGTGTATACACACACATAGATGTATATACCAAAAATTATAAAAGGTGTTGAATCTTGTTTTTCCCTACATGGCCTAGTATTACTTAGAAAATCATGATTGATTTCCAATGATTTTGCTTGCTCAAAATTCATAATGCACACTCATCCCTAGAGGTTTTTCAAGCCAGATATTCGAGATGCTCCTCTCTTGTTTTGATGTGCTCTACGATCTTGATCAATCAATGATCATAGAATTGAGATGTTCTTAGAAATATATCTTCTCTTTTTAATCTATTCTATTCATATAAAATTTCGAGTCTGTAAATTACAAGATAAGAAAAATATATGACATATTTGAATTTAAAGAAAAAGAATATAATTGAGTAGAAAATTATCCCCTAAAAGATAAACCCTTTGATTCTTTTCTTCAGATTTGACTCGACCCTCTAATAACGTGATTCGCAGGCTAAATAGCTTGATTACGAATCAAAAATTGGGAATTTCAATGAACACCTCGAAGAACACTATGAACACCGTGGATTTGACTTGGGAAAAAATGCCAATTTGCTAGTTTGGCACCTTGATTGCAGATCAAGCACCTTCATTTGATGACTTTCGTGAAGAATGCCTCGAACGTCACCTTAATCACCATGGATTTAATCAAGAAAAAATGCCAAAACACGGGACTAACACCTTTATCACGGATTGAACACCTTGATTTGATGATTTTGCGAAAAACACTGGGAATTTCACTTGGATCTTTACAAATCTTTTTGGGCTTGACTTGAGAAAACTTCAGGATCTCCTTGACTTCTCTAGCTCTTGAAGACTTCTTGATGTCTTTTTTTGAGGACTGAATGACCCCCTGTTATAGGCGTTTAGATAGGGTCTTTGGATTGCTACAGACTTCTTTGATATTTATCTCTTTAATATAAATTATTTTTAAATAGAGAAATATTATTTGCATGTCACGATTTGATTGGCCCCTGTACCTAAATACGCCACCTATCACCATTTGATTAGGTTTGGACCTTCTGTCTATAAGCTTTTATTTGATTGGCTAGAACACTTCGCATTGACACTTGACGGCTTCTCATTCGCTAGTGAAATAAATATTAAAATATTAATTAAAATTAACTATTAAATATTTAAATTAAATTTATGAAATTCCAAAATATAAATATAAAATTTAATTAATATTTAATATTCTAATTTACACTTGTCAATTTTTAAGTGAACGAAATTTAATCGCCAATAAATGCCCCCTACTTTAAGGTTCGGCAAAAAACATGCTGAATATTTGCGTGACAGAGGTGAGACTTGAAGTACTTGATCTTCCCCCTTTTCCTTGTAAAAGGAGGTTAAATATATATTTTTTTCCAAAGAAATAATGATGGACTTATATATATAAGTATATATATATATATATATATATCAAGCCCATTCATTATGGACCGAATACCCTATCCCATAATAGTGCCCCATCCCCTATCCCATATTCTAGATGTGAGACACGTATAAATCTTGAAGATTCACTTAAGGACAGAATGTTTAGTCCCATTGATTGTATTTTTCCTGTTATCTAATCCGGTAAGGAAATCTCTTTTCTATTTTCCCACAAAATATTGCAATTTACTAAAAAACAAGGAGTCCTTGACGCGGGAAGTAACTATGAAAATTGAATATTCTTTCTCTAGAACTCCAATTGGAAAACATGAAAAAAAGAAATTAGATGAAGAAGAAGAAAAGAGATTTCCTTATTAGATTATATAATGGGAAAAATACAATTAATGGTACTAAACTTTCTACCATTAAGCAAATCTTCAAGATTTACATTTGCCACACATCTAGAGTGTAGGGCAGGGATGGGGCACTATTATAGAGTAGTGAAGTAGGGGATCTGGTCCGCATTCATTACTAAGAAAACCCGGCATTGAAGGTCCGCAAGAGATTGCCCATAAAATTTTCAAACTTGATCAACTTGAGTAAAACCCGATTTCTTCCTTAAACAATATATATATATATACACACACAAACAAACAATTCAGTCTAACTTTTTTTTAAAGTCCATCAAAGAACATTGCATGGGACCCGCTCCAAAATAATGTTCCATGAGTTTTGATCAAAATTCAAGATCAAATTCGAAACCAACTCTACGTCCACCCTGCAGCTTTCTTGATGAAAACAAATTGTAATATGTGGCTTACTTAAAATTCATCAGAGAAAACATCATGGACCCACCACAAACTAATGTATCTTGTGCAAGTTTGCAATTCTTTGATCAAGATACAATGTTGGTGATTGAATTTGAAACTAACTCCATTTTTTTAACTTCTTGATATAATGGGAGCCTACCCATTAATGTGTGTGAAGGCTTTGGAAACTAAGTCGGTGACTATAAAACTCACAAGAAGATGAACGCAACCCGGACTATGAGCAACTTTTGTATTCTAATTACTGAATAAGACCTTGAAACTCGCAATTTGTCATTAAGATAAGTCTTCAGATGGATTTCACACACTGGGAGATGAATCTTGTTACTTATCAATTCATATCAGAACTCAAATTATGGTCAAACTCCGTCACTTGGGAATTGTTTATAAAAAGAATTGATTCTAGTACTCGGGTCATTCAACAGAACAATTGAAAAAAAAAAGATCATCATGGCGCTTAAACCAAGATGGGGAAAAACAAAACAACTCTGGTTGCTCTTTTCCCTTATTAGTTGTGCATGTATCCGCAGATCCTTCTTTTTGGTTCACCAATTTCTTGTTCTTGTTTTGTTTTATATGTACATATACATACGTATATGGATGCACATATATGTTTTGAACAAGAATTCCGTTTTAGCTCTTTTTTTAGCAGATTTTTTGGCTATTTCCTTTGCTTTTTTTTAACTCCCTTTTTTTAATTTTTACTTTGGCAGGTGATTAGCAATTCGAGAGAATACTATATCATCATTTAGAAAAAAAAACTGAGCTATTGACTGACCGTATTGGCTGTGGGGTCTCTAAGAGCTAGGATTTGTATCTGTCATTCCCTTTTTCATTGAATTGAACGTGTTCGCGCTCCTTTTGTTCCACATGTCACCTTTATGCCTTTTTTTTTGAATTCGACATGTTAAATCATGGTATTCTGTAAAGATACCATGTCTTGTTGTGGAGCAAGCACTTGATGATTCTTGATGATGAAAAAGAGCCCACGGAGAAAGGTACATTCTTGGCAGCCTATGACCCCACCATTGGCCGAAACTCAAAGGAGTGGCCGAAATTAAGGAACCCATTGCACATAGAGAATTGGTCCTGAGAGGTTTCTTTGAGCAAGATATCTAAGGTATGGACTTTACAAGCAACTCATCACAAGTAGTTGGAGGAGCCATACTTCTTTCCAACGTTAGATCAGCGTATTATAGAAGGCAAAGTCAAGTGGGGAGATGCCATTCAATTTGCTGGTGAATTCCAGTACGTCAAAGGCTATTTGGAGTGGACGGAGAACGTCCTTAGCAGATGCAAACACAAGTTGGCAGCAATCGGGATATATGATGTCGTGTATGCTTCCTGGTTCACGTACAACCACAACCCGAAGATCGTCAAGGCATTTTGTAAGGCATGGTATCCAACTACCAACACTCTTCTGACTTCCTTTGGAGAGTTGTCAATATTGTTGTGGGATTTATGCACCTTGATGGCCTTTCAGTGACAGGATTTCTTTTTGATGATGTGGTTCCTGGTGCAGCAAAGCTGAATGGAGTCGAGGAGAATGGGATGAGATTTATTCCTCATTGCTGCAAATATATTTTCATGCCTTTCACCTACTGCAAGGGAGCGCCGATAGAGGTCAATGCTCTCTGGTTACCATTGGCAATTGGGTGAGTTTCTAGTGCAAGAAGGACATGAAGTAATGTCAATCGCCACTGTAAAGAGAGAAGAAGTTAGCCTGTCTAAAGCCAACTGACAATCCTCCTGATGACTTTGGTGTTCATAAAGGATGGTCTATGGTAGAAGAAGAGTTATTCTCAAAGCATGGTATCACGGTGAGTTTGAAAGAAGATGTATATTTGGCGGTGCACTTAGCTTGCTGGCTTTGCACCTTCGTCCTTCCAATCGATGATGTCAACTTGATAAACCCAAGTACCTTTAAGATTGCAAGCATTTTGGCGAGCGAACGAAGAGTAGGCCTCGTTGTCCTAGTCTTGGCAAGCATCGACAAAGGCTTAAACATGATTTTGGATGCACCAAGGCTGACGCGCTTGTATTCGCCATTCCTTATTCACTTTGTCTATAGTTGGTTAGCTTATTATTTCAAATCTCATTATTCGATTGGGCACAATGTAAGTGGTCCTACGATAACTTTATTTTCTAGCAAAGAAGGCACAAAGTACTACGATCCAACCGAGGCTCGCAAGAAAATCCACTAAGGGGATCTTGTTTCTTGGACTTAGAACATGATTATGAAGAAGAATGCCTTTGTGTATGTTGACAATGGGAATTTTGAGGGACTTGATCAGGATTATTTTCTTGCCATCTGCTTTGGCTACTTACCTTTGCGGCAAGGTAAACATTTCATTTTGGAGCCTTGCAGTCCTCACCGATTCAATCTCCAATTTGGGGATTATCAAGAAGTATCAGGGGTCCTCAACTGGGATATTCGCAGGGCTTCTTTAGATGAAGGGATCCAATATTGGCGTTTGTGCACATTGTCCAAGTTTATGTCCAAGGCATGCCTTCCTTCCATTCCTATGAATGCAAAGAAGTTTTCTACAAACAACTATAAGGAGTGTTGGGCCAAAATACATGGAGATTTCTTTGAGAAAAATAGTGCACAGTTAGTTGTTTTGAAGTTGCTTAAAGCTCCAGCCCCGCACAAGGAACAAGTTGAGGGGACAAAACGAAGGCTTCTATTTATTTAGTAGAGGAAAGTGGTAGAAGCAACGGGGATTGATATTGGAAGAGGCCTAAGAAAAATCCTATGACGACCCCGAAATCCCTTTATTATTATTATTATTATTATTATTATTATTAGTCTTATGACCATTACTAGATTAATACTATCATTAGTGGCTACATACATGCGTACATTTTAATTACAATGTATAAGGTACATTACATAAGGATACATCAACAAAAGGGAGTCTCGACTTGCTAGTTTACTATTGATATATAGCAAAAGCAAAAACCCAAACAGGTACGCAGCGGAAAATCCTACATCCTTCTTTCTAGTAAAATGCTTCAAAAGGTTCCTCCTCCTCTCGAAGTAAAAGCTATCATCGGAAGCATCTAAAATATTATATAACATGAAATCAACATACGTTGAGTAGAAACACTACTTTATACACATAAGGTGCTCGGGTGTCAAGTGCACATTAGTTACACATAGCACACATATAATTTCACACTTTCTACCTTTCGTCACCTGACAGTGACCCTTATAACTACCCGGGCCGAAATAACAACCAGCACATTTCTCCCGCCAGCCTTATCCTCCAATGGTCGTATCCCGGGCATACGCCTTAGTATTGTTCTACGACCCTCTCTCTTGAGTAGATCCCTCCGTCTACCCAAGGGGGGATTAGGAGATGGAAGGGTGGTGAACTCTCCCGGCTACTCAATAGTATGTCCCGGTGGAACACCCCCCAGACCATTCCAGCACATATGGGCCCATTCACACAATTGCAATTTGTTCACATATGCACATCATCATAGTTTAGCAAAGTAAGCTCCACACGTATAAATGAAAGCTTTATGTTTGCTTATTAAGCATACTTACATAGAAATGGTAAATATATATATAGCTAGTAGCAAAATATGTAAATAGATAAAATATGAATATAAATATATAAACATAGTAAATATATAAATATAAAGATTAAAAGATAACTAATATAAATATATAAAATATATAAAATGTGATATAGATAAGTATATATATAAAGATGATAGAAAAATATATAAACTATATAAAGTGTGATACAAATATAAGATGATTGAAATTATCTACATATATATAAACTAATAAAATGAATATAAATATATATACACTTATACGTACCATATATATATATATATATATAGATTAAAGTAGTCTTACTAAGTATTACTAAGTATATAATTAGTCTATAATAAGTAGACATATATATATACGTACATAACTATATCCATATAGATATATACCTAATATAATATGAATTAGCTAAATGAATAGATAACAATACTTTAAGTATTTATATATATATATATACGTACATAGATATATATATATATATATGTATATCTCTATAATCATCAAAGTAGGCATAAAACTATACAATAAAGTATAATAAATAGATATATGGAGCTTTCTTCACAATTACTTTCAAGGCAACATAGGATATTCCCCTACTAGCTCATTTAAAGAATCATGGTCTCATACTACCTCATATAAAGCATAGAACTCACATAATAATCCAAATAAAACATAAGAATGCCATATTATTGTAAAAAGGCACAATAATCACATAGTTTTCCAAGAAAGCATAGTAAGCACATAGAACTCCAAATGAGCACACTAGTCACATAAGATCTTCAAGATCATGCTCATAATTATATCCATCCTTCAACTTCCTCCCAACAAGAGTTAAACATGATAAAATTAACTATAAAGTAACATGAAGATAGCAACATAACTAAAACCCTCAACTTGGAGGCATGTTTGGCAAAAGCTCTCACTCTAGGCCATTCAAGCTTGTTCTTTTACATTGCTTGGGCACAAGAGTATGGAAGCTTGCCTAATCTCCTCAAGAAGAAGAAGAAAAACCCTCTACTTAAGGTATAAAGAAGAGTTCCTACCTTAGTCCTTCAAAGTGGTGTATTGATTTGGGGAGAGTGAAGTGTTTGAGGAAAAAAAATGAAAGAGAGTGTAAGAGCAAGAGAGAGTGCACGGTTTTGGGCTGGAAATGGCTGAAAAAATGAGGATTGTGGTGTATATGGTCTTGTGTAATTAGTTTCTAAGTATTAGACACAAATATCCAATTATTAAATTCAACTAAATACCTCTTCCATACATTATACATGGTTATATATGCCTACACCTATTTTTACTAAATACCATGTATATGTATGTGGGTATGTGTGTGTGTGTGTATATGTAGCCATGTACATCACTACTAATATATAGTTATTTATGTATATGAGGTTCAAGAGTATGTATTAGTAAAGATATTTTGATAAAATATAAAATAAAATCAAATAAAATCAAACAAAAACCTATATAATATGAAACTCTTATTTATTAAGTATTTTATTGCTTATTTCTCAGGAAAAAACGAAATTTGGGGTTGGAGAGGTGAAAAGACCAAAATACCCCTTGTTTTGCCAATTTTTCGAAAATCGCCCAAAAATAGAAATAAAATTCTAAAAATTCGAAAATTAATTTTTATAAGTCAAATAAAACCTAGAATATTTATTTGTATTATTATTTTAATTTTTGGATAATAATTAAGCATTTTAAAAATTATATTTCAAATTAAGAACTTAAAGACAATGTTTTTCGAAAATTACTAAAAATTCTTGGGAAAATAGGTAAAAGGTGAAAATAATATATTAAATAATTCTGGGAGTTTAGAAAGATTAAATGCATGAAGTTTTAAGAATATTTGGAATTTATAATATTTTATCAATATTTATGTAGTAATATGCTCATTTGTTCGCAAATAAAAATCATATTTTGAAAGAATAATCTCTAGAAAACAATAACTCACAAAATAATCATATAAAACTTGTATAATATAAAATAGTTAAATAAAGGATTTACCGGGTCGTTACAAATCCTATGTCTCAGTCAAGAACTTTGCTGACGAGGGTAATTTTTATCCTCTTTTTTTTTATCATTATTCCTTGACTTTAAAACATGCATTATTTTAGTTGGAGAATGAGATGCTTAACCTTAATGATGCTGAGGGATCTAAAGATAGCCAAGGGTTGACTGCAGGACCTGACTCATTAGCAACAAATCCTCCACTTACCAAGAAAGTTTCAAACGAAATGCCCAAGTTGAGCCAAGCAAAGCAAGAATTTCCTTGCCCTGAGGTCTCAGTGTTTCACGGTGAGAAGTTTATTCGCAATCATCAAAATGAGTTTCTTGAGAAGTTGTGGAGTGATTTTTGGTTAAGATATCAACTACTCCACTTGACTCCATTTCCTCCATTTAATTCGACGTCAATTTAGTGGTTAACTCCATGAAGACCTTCAATGGTTTTGACATCTCCCAAATCGAGCGATCACTTAAGTCTCTATTCAAAAAAGGCAACAACTTATGATGAGGTGAGGTCTACATCTTCTGAGAAGGCGTCTAAGGAATTTGTTGTATATCAAATAAGTGAAGCCAAGGATCGTCTTTGTAATGCCCAAACTAAAGAGTGCAAAGAGGCCAATCTCGTTCAGTCCACCAAGGATGAGCTACGGCAAATCAAGGAGGAGCTTAACCAATTGAAGGGGAGAAAGAAGGATTTGTCTGTATTATTAAGGCAACACATTAGCTTTTTCAGCATGCTCAAGCTGAGATTCATGAAATCCAAGAGGAAATTACCGCCATCCAAAATACTTCTTCACTGAGTGACAAGCTGATTGAAGATATGAAGATTTCAGTAGCACGATTGGAGGTGGCCAAGGAAGAGTTGCAAAACTTGTGTCCATTTGCTTGAAACTAGTTTAGGACTTTGTATCTCCTCCATTTTTTTCTCCATTTTTTTTTCTTGTGTCATGAGCATTATCACTTTCGACTTTCATAATCAAATTTGTCATTTCTTTCCCTTTTTCAACCTTTTGTGTATGCTACGAACTTTCTCTTTCACTAAAATGAATTATAAACATAACTCATTTTCTCTTTCACATGGCCCAAAAAAAAAAAAAAAAAACTCACTACAAGATCAAGACCTCCTGTAATGAATTGCTATTTTTTTCTTTCATGAAAATAAAATTTATCACAAAGCATAATTCCATAGGTCTTCAAACTTGGTGAAGCAATAGTTATCCAGATAAATAATTTTATCAAAAAAATCCTGTTGCGAATTTGCTGCAAGTGCATGGTCAAAAAAAACTAATAAAGTCATTAAAAGTCAGGATTGTCATTCCTATGAGGAACGAGCTACTAAGTACCAAATTTATAACTTCTCCACTGTTGAAGCTTCAAAACACAAATGAGAATTAAAGAAAAAAAGAAAACTACTATCATACGACTAAACATGCTAACAATAAATCAATGAAAAAGAACTTGGGTCTAGGCATTGTCATTCGAAGTCCTTTGATCAACCAAATGAACACCCCTTGACATCAAATTAATTCCTTTATCTAAGCTGCTTATGTACCCAATAAAGGGATCAAGTTATAGCATAGTTCAAAGACAAAGATGATTTTGAGGGGGGAGACGTACACAGTTTATACTCATGCGGGCTAGAATTATCCATTGCTAAGCCACCTTGGACTAGGTGGAGTAATTTTATGTTTAGCCACATGCAATACCTTCAGTGAAGTATGTTAGCCGTTTAACCACATGCATTACCATTGGTGGCTACTTTATATAGTTTATACTCATGCGGGCCAGAAGTGTGATGCAGTTTAGGCTCATGCGTCATGAGTAAGATGCCGCTTTATGGGTAATATCTTTTAAAAAAATTTATATTGATGGGACCAATACGTGGTCCATCTTTATCAACTACCACTTGTGTACGCTTTTTTGACCACATAAAGACCATCCCACTTTGACATGAATTTATTTCTCATTCCCTGGGTGATGGTGATGGGTCTCTTTACTACCAGGACAAAGTTGCCTACTTGAAATGTTCTTAGGTAGATTTTTTGTTAAACGCCCTTGTCATGTAAGCTTGGTAGCATTATACGTGCTGTTGTGCCTCAAGTTTTTTCTCATCTAGGGCCTCCAACTCCAATTTGAGGCGAGCATTGTCTTTAGTAGTGAGTTCTTCTTGAATGGCTATTCGGAGTTCGGCTATTTGACTTCCAAGAGAGAGCATGGCCACAACACCATACACTAGAGAATAAGGAATGGCCTACGTGGCAATCCAATATGTTGTCCGGTATGCCCATAAAGCTTCCCCAACTTTCTCATGCCAATCTTTTTTTGATTTTGACGTGAATTTCTTTAAAAGATTGCATAGAGCTTTGTTGAATGCTTCAGCCAAGCCATTTGTGGTAGCATTATACATGGATGAGTTGTGTTGCTTGAACCTAAACTAAAGGCATAGTTTATCCATCAATTTATTGTAGAAAGGCCTTTCGTTAGTCAGTGATGATGTACCGAGGCACTCCATACCTGAAAATCAAGTTGCAGAAAATGAATTCATGTACAGTTTCTTTCTTCATTTCTTTTAGTGGGATTGCCTCAGCACGCTTAGAAAAGTAATCAGTAGCCACCAATATGTTAGCTTGACCACCTATTGACTTAGGTGTAATTGGACCCACTACATCAAGGCCCCATGCATCAAATGGTCATGAAGCCACGACAGAGTATAGAGGTTCTGCAGGCTGGTGTATGAGATTAGCATGTATTTGACAAGCCTCAGATCTCTTTGCAAAGTCCAAGCAATCATTTACCATTGTGGGTCAATACCCATCCTTTTGATTTGAAAGTGGAGTTTTGGACCCAACTGATAAGCTACACACACTTAGTAATGTGCTTTAGTCATAGCTTTGATTGCTTCTTCATTACCTAAGTAGCATCGATAGTTGCCTTCAAATGATCATTGATACAATATATTTTTGTATATGATGAAGCGGGATGATCTTTGTCGCACCTCTATTTTGTGGGACGAGTTTTGCGACAACTTTTCATGCTTCAAGTACTCTATCAACGACGTTCTCCAATCATCATCTTCATATACCACAACTAATGTGGCCATTGAATCTTCATGATTTGGTTTATCTAATGACAACAGCTCCCATTGATTACATATCGTCACGATCATTGTTTCTCCATTTGAGAGCGCCAATGTATTTGCTAGGTTAGCTAATACATTTGCCATCCTATTTTCCTTCATTGGGATGTGGCTCAATTTGATATTCTCAAATTGTTTTACCAAACTTAAGGCTTGTCGGAAATAAGGAATGAGATCTTCCTTTTTGACTTCATATTCATTGAAAAGCTGATTGATAATTAGTTTTAAATCTCCATAGACCTTGAGATCCGTATTTTTCATTTTTGTAACTATTTGGAGCCCAATTATCAAAGCTTGGTACTCAGCTAAATTATTGGAGTACAACTTGGCCAGTATGATTGAGTATGTCAATACTAGCTTTTTCGGGGAGACATAAACAACCCTCGCCCCAACTCTATCAACTATAGCTGCTCCATTAAATAACATCATCTATGCTGGTAGGATTTCAATAAAGAGGGCCTCTTCATCAGAAAGAGCATTGGATAGTTCCCTCTCTACTGGAATTGGATGGTTAGCAAGAAAATTGGTGAGTGCTTGCCCTTTGACGGTCGTTTGCGGCACATATGCGATATCATATTGGTTAAATATGACAGATCACTCAACTACACTTTTTGGAAGTACCGATTTTGATATCAAAAATTTGATAGGATTCAGATGAAGGATGAGCTATAGAGTATATGCATCGAAGTAGTGCTTCGACTTCTTAATTGTATAAAACAGAGCCAAGCATATCTTCTAAATTGGGAAGTATTTTTGTTCATTTTTCGGCAGATGACGGATTAGATAATACAACGCCATTTCTTTTCCTTCTTCATTCTGTTGAGCCATTAGAGCACCAATCGAGCTTTCTTGAGCAGCAATATACAATACGAGCAGCTTTCCTAATGTGAGAGCTCCCAAAACTAGTAGGTTTTCTAGGTGCTTTTTTATACTTTCAAACGCATTATGGCATCTTTTATCCTACATAAACGGGGCGTTTTTGTTCATTAGATGACTAAAAGGTTGACATCACCCAACGAGATTTCACTACTAGAAAAACTATATTTAGCCACGGAGATTAGACATGGAATTGTTTAGCCATGGATTAGGTACGAAAAATTCTTGGCTAATATTATAGCCACAAAATCACAACAGATTTTCCATGGCTAATATTATCTGTTGCCAAAAAAATAATAAAATAAAAATCCGTGGCTTAAAAAAGGTGGTAACTAAACATGTACCACCCCTCGCCCCACACCAAGGCCCCGAGATGTCAAGATTGTAATTGTGGTGTCAAACCACTACGCTATTTGTCCTTTTCGTTTATGATATAATTTTTCTTATACTTAACATATATCTATATGATATTTAAAATGTAAATTATCTAAATAAATTTCATTAGATTTATTAATTTTTGTAATTTATTAGTTTTACTAATTTTTTAATTTATTAACCAATTATTTTTTAAATTAAAAATATTTACCTTTGATTTTTTCAAAATTAATACCTTAAAAATATTTATTTCAATAATTTCAAATACTAATTTTATTTTTCCATTGAGTAAAATGACCAATAACCTTTCTAAATTAATTTAAATACATAAATCAAATATTTGAATTTATTTTATTGAATTTGTTATTTAAATTAATTTTTGAACAGATTATCTTGAGTTGAGAAATAATTTTTGAGTAGTTAAATCAAACTCGCTTTATTCTTTTGGTTCATAATAGGAGATCTTATTCAGGTTGTAGCTTTCAAATATTTTGAAAATCCAATACATATCATGTTATAGTCCTTTATTTTTTTCTAATCTTTGGCTTTTTTTTTTGTATTGAAAAGTATTTAGTGATTGAACAAGTAATTTATTAATTATAACAAATATTTAATAAATTAATAGCAAAACAAAATTTAAAACAAAAATTTATTTAGATAATTTATATTTAGAATTTTGCATAATTTGTATTAGTCAAGTATAGCAAAAATTAATTTTTAAATAGAAAATTAAAGTGTTGTGGTTTGATACTCTAACCTCAACCAAGATATCAATAGTTTAAGCTACATCAGGTGTAAGAAAAAAAAATTATTACGAATTAGCCACGAAAATTCCATGTATAATCCGTGCCTAAATCTTTGGCCATTTAGCCACGGGCAATTCGTGGCTAAATTGGCGCCAATTTTAGCCACCAAAAATAGCCACAGATTTTTCATGGCTAATTTTTTTTTCGTGGCTTTTTTTTAGATCCTTGGCTAATTCCATTGCTATTAGCCACATATTAGCCATGGTTTTTTTTTTCATGGCTAAAATTCATGGCTAAATTCAGTTTTTCTATTATTGTTTGACATAAACCTTCTGATAAACATGAGATTAACTTGTAAACTCTGCAGTTCCTTAAGATTTTTTGGTGCGGGCATCTTCTGAATTGCGTCTATCTTAGCTTTATCAGTTCAATTCTGCTGTGACACACTATAAAACCAAGGAATTTTGTCGAGGTGGTGCCAAAAGCACATTTGAGCAGGTTCATCTTCAAGTTATATTCTTGTAGCTGATCAAAAACCGTACGGAGATCCGTCAAGTGATCACTTTTTTCATTGTTTTGATGAAGAGATGATCCATGTAGCACTCGACTTTGTCATGAAGCATTTCATCAAAATATTTTACATGGAGCATTGGTAGGTAGCACCTGTGTTCTTTAGTCCAAAAAGCATAACTTTATAGCAATAAATACCATGTAGAGTATAAAATGTCGTGCATTCTTCATCTTCTGGCGCCATCCTAATTTGATTGTATCCCGATGATCCATCTCCATTGCTGTTGTTCGTAAGCATCTTCCTCATACCATATATGTGTGCTCACATTGTCATCCTGAAAATAATGCTCATGGGTGCATGATTTATTGTTTGCATTTCCAGCTACTCATACTATCATATTTTTTATCATCAGTCTCTCAATCCGAAGTTTGATCATATCGTTGTTGCCATAGAGGAGTCTAACGATGTGGAAGAAATGAAAGTTGATGAATTAGTAGGAAAATTACAAGTCTACGGAGGGTAACTGAAGAAGAGAGTTAAAGAGCCAATTGAACAAGCTCTCCAAGGCCCTGCTTATTCTCCTGATACTAAACTTTGGCACGTGTCCCATTTCTCTCAATCTGTTCGAGATGTTGGGTTAACGTCCGCTCCGTAAGAGCAGTTCCTCTCGGATAGAAAGGAATCCGCAGATGGCATGCCTTTTCTCAAGGACCCTTTCCCGCGGATACCCACGAAAAGAAAGATGATGTCTACAGAAGCAATTGACAAAGTGGCAGCTCACTTTATCGCGGTCTTGGATGAGGTCATGGAAGAGGACGAGGTACCTATAGTACCAATCAAAATGAAGAAAAACAAGGTGAATCTAATCCAATACAAGGTGGATTTCAAGATAAAGGATTTCAAATGAGGTGAAAAAATAGAAGAGACATTGAATGCTACAACTGTCATCGACGTGGACATTATGCCCATGAGTGTCGAAGTGAATCTGGTGAGGAGAAGGAGAAGACCACCTTGCCGAGGAAAAGAAAGTTGATGGCGATACCGTTCTCTTGTTGGCACACAACCAATAAGGTGAAGGAGAAATGAGCACTTGGTATCTCAACACAGGTGCAAACAATCAAATGTGTGGTAACAAACACATGTTCATCGAAATGGATAAATCAGTGATAGGAAATATTTCATTTGGAGATTCGTCAAAGATTTCTATTAGAGGACGAGGTAAAATTTTAATCCGATTGAAGAATGGAGATCATCAGTTCATTTCAAATGTGTACTATGTCCTTGGGATGAAGGCAAACATCTTGAGTGTAGGCCAACTTTTGGAGAAAGGCTATGATATACATATGAAAGGCACAACCCTTTACTTGTGAAATGACAAAGGAGTATTGTTAGCTCGTGTGCCTATGACAAGCAACAGGATGTTCTTTTTGAACATCAAGAATGAAGTGGCGAAGTGCTTGAAGGCATGTTTAGAAGATACATTGTGGTTATAACACTTAAAGTTGGGACATCTCAATTTTGGAGGCCTTAAGTTGATGTCGAAGAATAGGACGGTGAAAGGACTTCCTTTTACTGACCACCCCGATCAGTTGTGCGAGGGCTATCTTGTCGGAAACCAACACTATTACAGTTTTCCTATGGAGTCACAAATAAGAGTATGCAAACCATTGGAGCTAATCCACACCGACATATGAGGTCCAATCACTTCGACATCACTTGGTAAGGATAAATATTTCATCTTGTTCATCAATGATTATAGTAGGAAGGCATGGGTGTACTTTCTCTAGGAGAAATTGGAAGCATTCTCAGCTTTTAAAAGATTCAAGGCACTCGTGGAAAAATAAAGTGGCTACCAAATCAAGTCATTTTGATCAGATCGAGGTGGAGAGTTCACCTCAATGTAGTTCAAGGCATATTATATTGAACAGGGTGTTTGACACCCCATGACGAATCCATACTTCCCGCAGTAGAACGAAGTAGCAGAGAGAAAGAATCGGTCCATTTTGAACATGGCCCGGTACATGTTGAAGAGCAAGAATTTGCCTAAAGAGTTGTGTGTGGAATACCTATTGAATAGGAGTCCGATGAGGAGCTTGTGGAATCAAACACCACAAGAGGCGTGGAACGGATACAAGCCAAATATATCTCGTTTGAAGGTTTTTAAAAGCATTGCCCATATGCATGTTCTAGATCAACAAAGGAGTAAGCTGGATGACAAGAGTAAGAGGTATATTTTTATTGGGTATGATCAAAATTATAAAGGTTACAAGTTGTATGATCCAACTAACAATAAGGTAAAAGTGAGCCGTGATGTTCACTTCGACGAGAAGAGCTCAAGGGATTGTAGCTCACAACAGAAAGAACGATATAGTTTTTACCCATTCGAAGTGGAATTGGATCGAAATGAAAAGGAAGACAAAGTGGAGGAGCCAGTTATTCCAACTTGACAATCAACATCCAATTCCACTTCGACAGATGCAGAATCTAGCAGTCAACCTAGAAGGAAGAGATCACTTGCTGAAATATATGATGTATTGGATCAAAACAATACATTATTTTGTTTTTTTGCAAATACTAAGCCAATTGATTTTGAAGAAGCAACGGAAAGTCCCAAATAGAGGATGGCCATGAATGAGGAGATTGATTCCATTAAACGAAATGATACTTGGGAGCTTACCTCACTACTAACAGGATGTAAGCCCATTGGAGTGAAATGGGTCTACAAAATCAAAAGAAATTCAAAAGGAGAAGTGGAGCGCTACAAGGCAAGGCTCGTAGTAAAAGGCTACAAGTAAAGAACCGAAATTGACTATAATGAAGTCTTTGCCCTAGTTGCAAGGTTGGAAAACATAAGACTTCTCATCTCATTAGCAGTTCAAAATAAGTAGAAGATTTATCAAATGGTTGTAAAGTCCGCTTTCCTAAATGGTTACCTTGATGAGGAGGTCTACATCAAACAACCAGGTGGTTATGCTATTCGAGGTCAAGAAGACAAGATGTTGAAATTGAAGAAAGCCTTATACAGGCTAAAGCAAACACCGAGGGCATGGAACACTTGAATAGGCAAATATTTTCAAGAGAAAGGATTCATGAAATGCCCCCATGAACTTGCTCTCTATGTCAAGATGGAAAATGGTAACATCTTAATAGTTTGCTTGTATGTCGATGACCCCATCTTTACAGGTAACAATGTGAAAATGATAGATGAGTTCAAGAAGGATATGCCCAAGGAGTTCGAGATGACAGACCTTGGAACGATGTCATACTACCTTGGAATTGAGGTAAAACAAGGCGATGCTGGAATTTTTATTTCGCAAGAAGGTTATGATAAAGAACTGCTAAAGAAATTCAAGATAGAGGATTGCAAGCCAATCAACACCACAATCGAAGTGGGAGAGAAGTTGTTAAGTTACCTCAGGGGAGATCGAGTTGATCCTACCTTGTTCAAAAGTTTGATTAGGAGTTTGAGGTACTTGGCATGCATGAGATCGGATATCCTTCATGCTGTCGGAATGGTTAGTCGGTACATGGAGAACCTGACAGCCTATCATTTCAATGTAGTGAAAAGAATACTTCGTTATATCAAAGATGCAATGAGTTATTGTCTATTTTATCACGTCACAAATGATATGAAATTAGTTAGATACAACGATAGTGATTAGGTAAGAGATATTGTTGATAGTAAAAGCACCACAGGATTTATGTTTTTCTATGGAAAAACTGCTTTTACTTGGAGCTCAAAGAAGCAGCCAATAGTGACTTTGTCAACATATGAAGCTGAATATGTGGCTACAACATCAACAGTTTGCCATGCATCATGGCTAAAAAGTTTGCTCAATGAACTCAATGTCAAACAAAGTAATTCAACTGAAATTCATATCAATAACAAGTCAGCGATTGCTTTAGCAAAGAACCCGATTTATCATGATCGGAGTAAACACATTGACAGCCGTTTCCATTTCACCTGGGAGAGCATTGCCAAGAAAGGTGTGGAAGTAAAGTATGTCAAAATTGAAGATCAAGTTGCTGATATCTTTACGACGCTGCTCAAACGAGAAGTGTTCGAGAAGTTGAAGAGTTGTCTTGGAATGAGAGAATTAAGTTTAGGGGGGCATGTTGAGAAATGAAAAGTTTAATCTTGATTTTGAGAAGTCAAGAGCCATTCAAGATAGTGGCAAAACGATCAGGAGTTACAAAAGTTATTTCATATAATTAAATTTGTAACTTATGAAATTAGTATTCTAAGAGTCATGACATTCATTAGGAGACTAGTATAAACAATGGTCATGTATTAGGCATTTGATGTGTGTGTGGTGAAGTGAATGTGAGACTGTGTGTGTGAAGTTGTGAGTGAAATAGTAAGAAGAGAAAAAGAGTTGCAAAAGTGTTTTTTTAGTAAAATTTGAGTAAAATAGAAGTCTCGATTGAATAGAGAAAAATTGTATGTTCTCCTCTCCACTTCCTTTCTCCTAAATTTTAGTACTTTTCTACACCACCCCACCACGTTTCAACAACATAAACAAGTGGCTACTTGTTTAGCAACATATCCACCAAGAGTCATGCAAGTCAGATATCAAAATGCTGCTCTTTGGTCATGAGAAGGTTCTCATTAGGAACATACTGTGCAAATCCTAGCGTTGTAGTACCATGAGGAACAATAGTGACCTTCGACAAGGGCTCTGCATATTCCAAAAACCAACCGGCTACAACACGACCTGATTTATGGTACGCTGCAGCCTGGCGTTCTATTTTACTTGTAACTTGTTCAGAAAACAAAAAAGAATGCAAGTCACATTGTAACTCAAATATTAGAGATGGAAGTGATGAAAAAAGTTAAGGATGTGTTCAAGTCTAAATAAAATGATGCACATGCTCGTTGTAGGGATTAGGAGGTAACAATAATTTTTGATAACACAAGGGGTCATACAAAAATGAGCTGAACTTCAGCAGGGTTGAAGTGAGTCGATATGCTGTTCGCCTCAGCAGCTCGGGCAACCGGGTTTCTTTTCTTTCATATTCTATCACTACAAAAAAGTGACCTTTTGTAACAAAAGATTTTGTTACAAGAAGTCTATTGTTTATTTCTATAACTTTTCGTAACGAATATTTTCGTTAGCAAAGTTTTTCCCATAAACCCCGTCGCTAAAAGTTCTTGCAACGATTTTTTGTTTTCGTTACAAAGTCAAATGTTTTTGTAACGAATTATATTTTTCGTCACAAAAAGTTATTTTTTAATCTTATTTTTGTACTTTTTAATTTTTTTAGCTGCTATAAAAATGCATGGCTAAAAATGAAAATTACAAATGAAATTTTAATACCATCCAAACACATTGTTTTTTTCAATGAAGTGCTATTTGTTTTTCAAAAAATAAATATTTCTTCTCTAAAATAAGCATGTCCAAACGGGTTTCAATAGTCCATTGATATCATAAACATAAAGAGTTTATTAAAAAACCTTTTAAATATCAAAGCACATCCAAACACAATTGTTTCCTCTGAAGTATATAAATCATGTCTAAAGTATCAAAAAACCTTTTAAATGTCAAAAAATAAATACTTCTTCTCTAAAAAAAGTATATTCAAACGAGTTTCAATAGTTCATTGACATCAAAACATAAAGCGGTTGTTAAAAAATCATTATACTCTATAACAGAGTATATATTATAAATCATGTCTAAAGTTTCATAACAAATTTCAAAGTTGTCACAAATAAAAACTAAATTTAGTGACAACACTATACTATTCATAATTAATATTTCCATTTGTTACTAAAAAGTAAATTTTTGGTAACAAAACATTGTTTTCTGTAACAAATATCCCTAATTGTCACTAAGTTTGACTTATGATAACAAAATATTACCTTTTGTAACGAATTGTCATTATCAATACTAAAAAATAACATTTTGGTAACAAAACCATATTTTGTCACAAAAAATCTAATTTTAGTGACAAAATATATATTTGTTACCATTACTTAGTTACTTAAAATGCTTTTTTTTTGTAGTGTATGTTGTTGAGCATGAAAAATACTATATATGGTAATACTTATTAGGCCAAATAGCACTTCAACCCCCTCCTTCCCTACCCCCCAACCTATCCACCAAAACAAAATATCCATCAACTTCCATGTTGTTTCCTCAAATGAATCAAATCATTGATCACAGAACTTTCCTAGTCTGAATCACAATTTTAACCATAGTCAGGTCAAGAGGAGTATCCCAACTGTGACACCAGGATGCATTAGATCCTACATTTTATGTGTGATGACACCGAAATCCCTTTATTATTATTATTATTGTTGTTGTTGTTGTTGTTAGTGGTTACTTACATGCATACATTGTTATTTACAAACGTACTACGCTACATAAAAAGATGGTACATCCAAAAGTAGACTACCGAGATGAGAGTTCTACTATATAACTACGTAGTAAATGCAAAACCAAAAACAGGTACGCAATGGAAATTCTACATATTTCTTTCTAGTAAAAAGCTTCAAGTGTCTCCTCATCTTCCACTTCATAAAGGCTAGTTTCAGAAGTATCTAAATCATTATGTAACTCGGAATCAACATACGTTGAGTAGAAACATTTCTTTATACACATAAGGTGCTCGGTGTCAAGTGCACATAAGTTACACATAGAACACATAATTTCACACTTTCAAGTGCACATAAGTTACACATAGAACACATAATTTCACACTTTCTACCTTTTGTCACCTGACAGTGACTCTTATGACTACCCGGGCCGAAATAACAACAAGCAGATTACTCTCTCGTCAGCCTTATCCTCCGGTGGTCGTATCCCGGGCATACGCTTAGTATTGTCCTACGACCCTCTCTCTTGAGTAGATCCCTCCGTCTACCAAAGGGGGGATTAGAAGATGGAGGGGTTATGAACTCTTCCAGCTACTCAATAGTATGTCCCGGCGGAACATCCCCTAGACCATTCCAGCACATATGGGCCCATTCACACAATTGCAATTTGTTCACATAAGCGCATAAGCACATAATCTTTGGAAGTTTATATTATATAAGAAACTTTTATCAAGTTCTTTTTGAGATAAATTTTAATTTTCAGATTTTAGGTAGAGTAAGTTCCACTATTATAAGTAAAAGATTTATATCCTTTTATTAAGTGTAGTTACCTAAAATGGTAAATATATATATATATATATATATATATATTGTAGCAAAAGTATACTTAGAAGATGATGCTCAACATACTTTAGTAGTAAACTTAATAGAATTAACATAAATATATGGATAAAATATCACTAATATAAAGATATGGGTAAAATATACCTAATATAATTGTATGGATATATATATATATATATGGATATATGAACGTATAACATAATCATATATATATTTAAGTTAAAAAAATATATAAGTATATAACTACATACATACATATACGTATATATAACATATATATATGTAGATAGATTATAATTAGAATTAAGGATTAAGTTGGTAGATTAACCTATAATGATATATATATATATATATATATATAACTACATATATACGTCTAGGGCTTCTGGCCTAATGGACATGTCCCCCGTTTTAGAGGTGTGGGGAGTGTAAGGACTAGGGTTCAAATCTTAGTAGAGTGCGTGCATTTTTTTTTTTTAAAAAAAACTACATATATACATATACGTATAAAATATATATATATAGATATATATGTATATATATATAGATCTATTTTAATTAGGATTAAGCAGATAGGTTAACCTTTAATGAAGCCCTAAATAGATTACATATTTATGTATATCTACGTACAACTTAAACATATAAATATATATATAAAAATAATCATAAGTTTAAACTACTTTATGTATATAAACTAAGTATATTTTTATACCAAAATAAGCATAAATCCATAGTATTTAAAGTGCGAAAATAGGCATAAATCTATAGTATAATTTGATAGTAAAAGTTTTACTTATCAAATAATAATTATATGGAGCTTTCTTTACTAACTCTTTCAAGAACAACATGAAATAATCTCCTAATACCTCAACTAAAGCATAAGGGTTTCACAATAGTTCAAATAAAGCATAAACTCACATAGTGCTTTCACTAAAGTATAGAGTATAATAATCACATATTACTTCCATTAGAGCATATTAATCACATAATATTTCCAATAAAGCATAATAATAACATATTACTTCAAATAAAGCATATTAATCACATAAATTCTTCAAGATCATGTTCACAAGTCTAACCGCGCTTTAACTTCGTCCCAACAAGAGTTATAATATGAAAAATTAACCATAAAGCTTTAAAGTAATATGATAATGGCAAAATAACTAAAATCCTCTACTTAAGGCATAAAGAATGTTCCTACCTTTTTTCCTTCCAAGTAGTGTAGTATTTTGAGAGAAAATGAGAGAGTGTATGTGTGTGAGCAAGGGGGCACAATTTTGGGGTTGAAAGGGGGTGAAAAATGAGGATTGTGGGTGTGTATGGTCTTGTGTATTGATACTAAAAGGGGTGAGAGACAAATATCTCAATATTAAAATCATCAAAATACATCGTCCATACAATGATACATGGTTGTCTATACATACACCTCACTTTACTAACCACCATGTATATGTATGGGGGTATGTGTGTGTGTATGTAGCTATGTATATCACCACTAATATATATTTATATATGTATATGAGGTTTCAAGAGTGTATTAGTAGGGATATTTTGATAAAATATAGAACAAAATCAAGTAAAATCCTATAAAATCTGAAAACTCTTATTTATTAAGTATTTTTATTGTTTATTCCTCACCAAAACCGAAATTTGGGGTTGCAGAAGTGAAAAGACCAAAATACCCCTTGTTTTGCCCATTTTTCTAAAATTGCCCAAAAATAGAAATAAAATTCTAAAAATTCAAAAATTAATTTTTTTAAGTCAAATAAAATCTAAAATATCCATTTATATTATTATTTTCATTTTTTTGATAATAATTAAGCATTTTAAAAATTAGATTTCAAATTAATAACTTAAAGATACTATTTTTCGAAAATTACTAAAAATTCTCGGAAAAATAGGTAAAAGTTGAAAATAATTTATTAAATAAATTTTGGGAGTTTAGAAAAATTAAATGTATAAAATTTTATGTAGTAAATGCTCATTTGTTTGCAAATAAAAATAATATTTTTGAAAAATAATTTCTATAGAACAATAATTCACAAAATAGTTCTATAAAAAATTATTCATCAAAATAATGGACACCGAATATATAATATAAAATATTAAAATAAAAGATTTTACCGATTCGTTACATTATGGAAGAAAAATTTTCCAAGAACATGAAACAGACACAAATAGATGCATCATCAAAGGATACATCAGTAATTCGTACATTAAATTCTTACAATTTCCATGAAATTTGCTACATACAGAAACGATTAGGTTAACTCTTATTGTTTGCAAGAAAGGAAATAGTGATTTTCTTTTCCTTCTGATTTTCTTCAATTCGACACTGAGGGAATTTCATGTCATGGTTTCTAAACCGCCAATGATACTAAAGGAAGCAATGTTTGCTTGTGATCGGCAGCATATAAAGAACTGTTGAGTTTCAATGAATCATCAGATGCTTACAGAAGTTAGACATAGTTAAGGGTATGATTACTAAGACAAGTTTTTCCTAAATGAATTAAACCATAACAATAAATATTTCATATTATTCTGCACCAAGAATCAGGCAAGGCAACTATTCCTTTCTGCATACTTCAGTTTCAGCATATATGCTATTTGCATGCACTGCAGAAGCCATTAGCAACAACAAAAAAGTAAATGCATCTTTGTTCAATGAAACAGGAAGCTTTTTAGTCAGAGGAGAAGTTCACAACTCCATTTCAGTATGAAGCCTGTTAAGGCTCAATCTAATTGGGACTTGGGAGTTAGTCAAGCCTTATGCTTTTCTCTGCGCCAACAGTCTCGCCTGAGTGGACCTTGATTCTTCTCTCATCATACTCATGCATGAATGTGAGGCCCCTATTAATATTACTAGTTTTCAGCTTATAAGCCTACTCTACATGGTTTTCAGGCTTTTTACGAAGGTCATCACCAATCGCATTAAGCCTTGTTTGACCAGGCTGATCAATGATACTCAATCCACTTATGTCCCTAGCAGACAAATTATGGATAAAATTATGATTGCCCAAGAGGCAATCCATTCTATAAAGACAAATCGGGGACAGTGGGTTGAGCATGATTAACGTTGACTTGGAAAAGGCCTATAATAGGCTTCAGTGCGACTGCATTTATGATAATTCTATCAAAGCAGGCTCTCCAATGATCTTGCCTATGTTTTGGTTAAATGCTGGTATAATGACAATGCTAGCCTCTTGTTTAATGACCGTGTTACTGCTATCCTCCAACTTCATGTGGGGTCAGATAAAGTGATCCTATATATTTTTGTCTTGCTAGCAGAGAGTGCATGCGTTGCACGTGATCACCTATTCTTTTAATAATATTAAAATGCCACTTATATTTTGTCTCTTTTTTTGTTATATTAGTAATAAAACAAAATAACATTGATTTTATAACTCTTTTATATACCTTGAAAATTAATGTAACATTGTATACCGTTTTCGTACTAAGACAAAGCTGCTTGATGAAAAATACGTAGAAATAGCCATTCAATATATATGATAGATATGTTCATTGAAAATCCAATTACTTCTAAGAATTGGTCCCACTGTTTGTTGCTTAGAAAGCTACAAGTAAAATTACAACTGAAACAGATAAAACAATCGCGCTAAACATTTGAAAGTTTCGTACAATGCTATTTAGATTGAAACATAGTAATGATTTATGATGAGTGTCAAATTTACCAAAAAATAATTAGTATTCTTTTAAACACAAAGTAAATTGTAAATAGGGTGAGTAGGGTCAATTACATAGAAAATTACTTTTGACAAATTCGAAAGACATTTAGGTGATTAATAAACAAAGATTGGAGAGTTTAATGAACAATAGTAAAATAAAATAGAAATAAATCAATATGATCAAAATTCAGTCAAATGTAATTCTTCGCATAACGTTTTCTAGGGATTGATCATTAATTTAATGATATCTCTTAAGTTCATGCAACAGACTAGTTATAGCCTTCAGAAAACTCGTCCAACCTAATTTTTTTTTCTAATTATATACTAAACATGTAAATATAATGAGTAATCCCTAACGCATAACTCTAGTCAAATGATGGGATTTAACCAGTTAACAATATTACGAACTAGAAAAACCCGATCGTAGCTAACAAATCTACAAACATGATTCTTAGAAATTAGGTTGTCTATTTTTCACAGTATAATCCAAAAGCTTCGACCCAATCAAATTATGCCACTTTCCATTTGTGTTGGTTCAATTATACAATTACGTATTTAATCTTACCAACCTGAGATATGCGATTCTATTAATGAATAACTTGCCACATTGAACAAGTAATAAAATAGCATTAAATGATGGAGTTTTCCCGAAAGAGCACAGAAAAAAAAAATACACAAATACTGTATAAAAATAAAAGACAAAAAAATCAATTAGATCTCAAAATCCTTGCATAAAAACATTCGCTTGAATTATCCCTTGAGTGATCAAAGATGTTTAGCCGCGAAGGGCCATATACAAAACTTAAAAGAAAATAAGTACTTAAAATTTAAAAGTAAAACTAAGACTAAAGATAAAAAGCTTCCCTAAAAATCAAGCTAGTACATGTATATATAAGACTCCCTAACCCTAGAATAAAGTTCCAAAGGAAGTAGGAAACTAAAATTATGATAACAAAAGAGAGGAATTTCGGTAAAAGTCATGTGTGGCCTTCACATAAGGTGTGATCTCACCTCATCACAAGGAGGAATTAGAAAATCGATCTCTTGCTAAAATTTGAATTGGTTTAAGAGCACCTTAGTTTAAAAATATTCCCACAGAAACAAGTGGCGACACCATAGAGTATTGTTCCCATTTTTTCATTTTCTTTATTTTTTTGGTATTAGTGTATAAAAAAATAAAACTTGAAAGACCAATGTGTAAAAAATAAAATTTGAAAGACAAAAGTGCAAAAAATTTGAAGCATTAAAGAGAACCTTAAACTTTGAATTGACAATATTATCCTCTAGACAAATGACAAAAGGACTAGAGGGGAACTCTATCACAACTTGGAGGAGTAAAATGTTGTGATTTAAAGATGAGGGACTGAAGTGATTCCAACAATAAACTTTAGGGACCAATAGTGTCCCTAGCCCTAGTTTATTTCTGTGACCCTGACCCTTTATGAGACATGTTATTATTCTTCTTCTTCTTCTTCTTCTTATTATTATTATTATTATTATTATTATTATTATTACTACTACTATAATTTATTATTATTATTTTCATGATTATTATTACTATTATTATTGCTATTGTTAATATTATTAATATTAGCCAAATCCTATTGGGTTTAGGATTATTGGGCTACCCTATTGGCCTATGATAATTGGACTTATATTATTACGATTAATAGGTTTAGAATTATTGGACTATCCCATTAGGCCTAGGATTATTGGACTAATCACATTAGATTTAGGACTATTAGGTTAATCTATTAGGTTTAGGAATTAGTATTATATATACACACACAATAAGGGATGATATGTTATAGATGAGAGGGAGAGAGAGCAGCAGCAGACTTGACCTTCCTTAGTGCCATAGGAGTTGTAAGATTGAAAATTTTCGAAACAGGTTAATAAGTTTTGAATCTCATTCTCTTTATTATTTTGTAATGCTCAAACCTATAACCTATCTTAATAACCATAGCACTGCGCCAATATATTACAAAGAAATTGTATGACGATTGCCTTGGTCTCACATCACTCTAATTTAATTTAGTTCATGGGATGTCATGATTACAAGTATTAATATACTCATATGGGCATATGCATACATGTATCTATATATTGTTTACAAAGAGACTGGTTGAGCAGCTTGACAATTGCCTTGGTCTCACATCACTCCACATTAATTTAGTTCACAAGATTGTAATTCTCACATTATTCCAAGCCTAATATTTGTGCATACATATACTCATATATAGATATGGATAAATCCTCATATGTACTTCAAGTTATGATACCGATGGGATGCGTGAATTGTAATGCAAATTTATAAGGTCTTATTACGAATAAGTACTCTGAAATTAGAATAAGGTAGCGTAGTAATAGTTGGAGATTTTTGGGAGTGTTATTCTAAATTTGGATTTTACTAATATTTCAATAAAAGTATGATAAGATATGCTCTACATATTTTGGGGGGATTATTTATGTTTATGTAGGTATAATAAGTCATTATTTGAGGGGTTACATATAGCTTAGTTAAGTATGAGACCCTAGGATAATAAATTGAATTGGGATCATTGGATTTCTTATTTCATGCAAGATTTCATTAAATTGAGGAGCATTATCTTCACCTTATTTATTTGTTATTATTATAGATTTGATTGATTTGGAGTAGGACAGAACCACAAGGTCATTAGAGTTTTAGAATAATTATTGATCGGTGTAAGTGGTTTCTTCCCTCTTTTTCTTTTATAAACATATGTTTTGTGAAACTTATATTTTTGTTCAAGTAAGTGATTTTCTTATATAAAAAGTGGATTTGAGCATGCTATTTTATGAATTTTTTCTATGTAAAGTTAAAAATTGTTTTGTGTTGTGTTGTATGTGTATATATGAACATGCTTTGAACACTTGGAATTCTATCAGTAGGAACGAATTTTGAAATTTTCGACTAAGCTACGGGGTACAGTAGCAATTTCCGAACCCACTTAACGGGGTTATAGTTAAGGCCTTCCTATGGGTAATAATAGTAGTGTCCGAACCCACTTAATAGGGCTATAGTTAAGGCCTTCTTACGGATAATAATAGTAGTGTTTGAACCCACCTAACGGGGCTATAGTTAGGGATTGATCAAGTTGGCTAATAGAGATTCCAAGGATTCACCAGCATGGATATGTAAATGAGCATGTTTGATTCTGCTTTGTTATCTATTTTGCAACTTGAAAGTGTAAAACCTTGATTTTGAAACTTGTCTGTTTTACAAGTATGATTTTTACGTTATATATATATGTAACTTGCTTGAATCCTATAGAGGGTCAAGAAATACCTTACTGGGCGAGTGCGCTCACACCACTAATAACTATTTTGCAGAGGATAGTACCGATGAGGGTAACGAGGGTCAATTTTGGGGTTGGTGATCCAATGGAAGTCATCTTTGCCTAGAGAATTTAGTCAACATTATTTAGTTACGTCATTTTCTTTTAATACTTTGTTTTATGGAGACTATTGTGGCTTATTTTTCCATTTATGTTTTGAACTGGATTTTAACAGCTAGAATTACTATTTTTTTTGCTACGATGTGTTGGCTATAGTTTTTCAATGAATATTTTATGGTATTTTAGTATGTTCTGATTTTCGTGGCTTGGTGTCTCTGAGTTCTTTGGGCTTAGGGGCATTACCGTACCGCATGACAATTTCTATTGTATTATAGGTTGTATTTCTTTATCATTTGATGATGATGATTGATTATAATAGTCTATTCTTTAGTTGAAATATTCATACAATTAATTGATTGTAATAGACATTGATGTAATTTATTGATTGTAATTCAAACAAAAATAAAGTTTAGAATAAATTGATTCATAATAGAATTACATGAGCTCCAAAAAGGTGTTATTTCATATAAAAGTTACATATATATATATATATATATATATATATTGAAATAGGAGATTACATGTTGCGTCCCTTCAATTCCCAATCATAATATTTTATCTCGAAGAAATACACACCATCATCCCGTACTTCCCAAAAGCAACTCTTATTTTTGCAATATTGTTTCCTTCTTGGTGAAAAGGCATCAAAATGTTTTGTTTTTATAAGCGATGGTAAAGTGATGTTGAGATCGCATCCAAACACAATATTCCCAATAACATGTAAGAAAAATTTGTAATTGCAGGATCGATATACCATGAATTTAAAACACTAAGGATAAATTTAAATCAGCATACCTTACACTAATGATTGATAACCGATCAACATGGATGTTCAGACAAACATTCTTGGCTAGCTCTTTATCTTTATCTCTTACCAATATTGACAGCTTTCTATGCGACATGCGATTATCAGAATGTGGAGTAGAGAGGGGATCTAGCTAAATATATAATGTCAGGCCACGTCTGTTAAAATCAAGGCCTTATCAATAGTGGGTCAAACAAATCAGGCCTTATAAGTAAAGTCCCATTAACGTATTAATTTAACCCGTTTTATTATATAAAAACAAAATATTCATTTAATAGAACTATAGAAGTCTAAATTAAAATAAAATTCTAACAATCTCCCACTTGGACAAACATTAATTGATGTTTTACCCCCCAAAAATAATTTATATGAAAAGACAACCCTCGTGTTAAATTACAAGTTTTGACTCTGGCCACATTTTGAAAACAACAATACGGCAAGGGGACAAGACTTTTGTAATCTAGTCCAATGAAATCACTAATATCGGATCGTGGTAGTGATTGTATCCTTAATTGACACAAAACCTTCTATTGCAAATTTTCTGCAAGTGCACGGGCTGCTCAAGTAATAAAGTGAAAAGTCAAGTATCATTCCCACGAGGAATTGGTTACCAAGCACCAAACTTATGAATTCTTTATTTTTTAAGCTTTGAAAAGTGACTGGAGATATTATGAAACAAAAACAAACAACTAAATAAAAGTAAAGAAACCATTAAAAATATGCTACGACCTAGGCATTGTCAATTGAATCCCCCCCTTTATAATCAATTAAACCCCTATTGATTTTAATCAAAACACCTCCCCATGATCTAACTCACAAAAATATTTGGAATCTCCTTTCGAAAGTAAAACAAACATACCAAGGAATGCTATGTGTCTACTTTTGTGATTACATACGGATCCCTTGGCCCTTTGCACACAAGAGTTGTATTAGTTAAAAAGTCATCGCTAATAAATATAATCGATCGTACAAGAGCACGATTATATCTAACCTATGCATTCCTTATGTCTATAACATAAATAGTCAGATTTTATACACACCCTTTTATAGTTGAATATAAACTCTCAAAGCTTGTAAAGATTGGCCAGAAATTCACAAGTAATGAAAACCTTGAATTATAGATAGGGAGTATGTAAAATTAAAATCAAAGGAGTTCTACAAAAATTACAAGGGTTTCATCAATGACTAGCCTATAACCCTATAATTTGTTTAGCTAGACATAATAAAAGAAAAACAACACAAAAATATTATAAAACTAAAAGAAAACATAAAATTAAACTCAACTTGAGGCGATAATCTTGAGGGATGGAAGAACTTGGCCCTTGAACTGTCACCCTTTTTGAGCTTTCCTTATTGAACTCCTCTTGAAAAATTAGCCAAAAGTCCCTAAAAATCATGCTAAGGAGGCCCTGAAATAGGTATAAGGCAACGGGCATCAAAATCCTAGAAGGAAACAAGTTTTCTTGTACGTGCATACCTAAAAGGACAACTTCAGGTACATTTGGACAACTCATAGATTTAATCCCTTCTGTACATGCCGGGACGGCCATGTTACTTAGGACGGGCAAAGTTGTCCTGTTTTGCATGTTTCTTGCCTTTACTGTAAGTTCCAGGACAGTTTCGTGCTATATGACATCCCAATATGCTCTCTTTTGGGCACTATTGTTCTTGGTGGGATGGCTTTGCTCATGAAGACGGCTAAAGCGGTCCCGTCGTCCAATAACGCAATTCTTGCCTTTCCTTTTACACCCTCCTTCCTTGTTTAATTGTTTCCAAAACCAACACGAGATTGCCTCAAAATTTTAGCAAAAATAGGAACAATTCAATGTATTTGAAATAGGTTTAGTAGTACCATCTTATTGACAGCCTATTCCTACCATTCGACTTCAAATTCTCAATTAAGACCCCAAAATTTCACATTTAACATATACAAAAGTGTGCATATTTTAAGCTTATCAGACTCGCCCACACTTAAATATTTGCTCATCCTTTAGCAAAGGGAAGTTTAACATTCCACGAGTGTTAAAAATAATGACAGTGTACCATGCCACACAACTATCTCTCTTCTGTCCGACATGTGCATACTTCAAAACATGAGTTTCTCAACCTTATACTTACTTCATTCAAATACAAACATATGTTTCAAGACCTAAGAAAGAATGTTGACAGCAAGTTACAGAGCTAGCATACGAACTTTTAACTTATAAAGTTGAAGAGTCATTTTATACAAGAAATTTTGATCTTTCCACTTACGACAAACCCGCTAGTGATATAGAGGTTCCAACTTGTGCTTCTACAACTAATTTCAAAGGTTCTTAGTTCAAGGGTCACTCATTATTATTATTATAATTATAATAACAATTTTTTTCAAGAGCTTATACGCAACCTTTTTACGTGAGGACACACATTTGTGATGCATGTACCCGGTTACTCAGTTAACGTACAACTCAACATCTTTTTTCTCTATTTTTTCTTTCTTTTTGTTTTTTTCAAAGAAACACATGAATATTTAGAGAACACTAAGAAATTTAGCATGAAACAATCAAGAATGAAACGAGCCTAATCACTTAAAATGTGTTTCGAGCTAGGCATATAAAGATTACTTGTACGTGACTCAGCTTCTTTATAGGCTAGCAGTGATCAAGCTAAACTTCAATAACCTATTCTCAACACATGCAATCAAAGAGGCCTGAACACAAATGCTTTTTCCAAACTTCACAAGTAAAGCGAGAAGACACATAATTTCTCATATGCACTTATCACAAGCAAGTTCAGTAGGTGCCAACAAGGCACAATGTTTCAAAATAAGGCTCAAAAACTAACACCTTGAAAGCTTTATTGTCTATGCTTAAGATTGTTCTATCCCAACATGTATGCTGCAAGAGGTTAAAACTGCTGACACAAGCAATAAAGTTCACGTAAGACATAAAAATCACCTATACCCCCCCCCCCACACTTAAGATGTGCAATGTCTGCATTGTACCTACAAGAAAGGAAAGAACATGAAAGCAAAGTAACTTCCCTGATGTGGGGTTGACGAGAGGTGCAAATCCCGAGCATCCTCAAAATTATGTGCAATCGGCATCTCAACATGATAGGTAAGAAAATAGCAAGAAAATAATAGGTATAAACTAGTTAGTCCTAAGAGGATAGTCCATAATTCAAAAGCGTAGTCAACAAAAGGCTCGTCAAGAGTGCATGTGTCTAGACAATAGAGTGCAAAAGGGAAGGATAACAGAATATCAACAAAAAGTAAAGAAAAACAAAAGGATAAAGTCATAGAGGCGGTGGTGAAGATGCATGTCGTGGCTGGCGAAGCTCCTCAAGTATGGTAGTTTGCATACCTTGAAGCAGGGCCAACTAAGCTGCCATATTGCTAACACGGTCCATGAGCTGAGCCATCTCCATGACCGGTGCAGGAGCTGGCTGTGGCTGGAGATCTTTCTTGTTAAGGTCTTGTGGTATTGCGGGTCTCTGGGCTGGCACAGGCTGAACAACTAAAGAAGGGATTGGAGATGGTGCCCTATCAACCTCGGGATCCATTTGGAAAGGGTGCTCATTTCAAACAAATACGCCCATGCGGTTAGGTGTGACGTACGAAATCTGATCATCCCCTTGCAAGATCGGTATGTCCCTCAAAATAGCTCATCCAGTGGTTTTAACAATCATTGTAATATACCTACCAAAATAAATGGATGCAGTGGGATGATTGGAATGAGCTAAGAAGGGCATAATCACCTTATGAGCCCCATTAATCTCATAGCCTATACACTTGCTACTGTTGTTCCATACTCACGTCTTCAGGTGGCTCATAATTTGCTCTTCGGGGAAAACCCAAAGCTATGCCCAACTTTGTAAGAGATATTGTAGACTTGCGGCCCCCGCCAAGTAAAAGAACATGCGTACACCATCTCACGATTGAGGCGATTGATGTATTGGAGCTCTAAGGAACAGAGGAATTATCTAACTATATCTGGGTATGTTGGCTTCTTGATTGTAGTGAACAATTCCCATCCTATCCTCTACTAATAATACATAATCCCGTCATATTGTCCCAATTGGCAACGGTATCGCTCACTCATATACCTAGTCATTTTAATGACTTGGTTTAGCGAACGGAGGTATTTTTGTCGATGGGCATTGTCTAAAAATCTTTGGCTGGCAGGAGTGCAATCCTCTAGGTCCACCATGTTCGGAATGGGGCACGGTTCGTAGTGTTGACGTGGTTGTCATGTAACTCTTGAATGACTAGCTGTTGTTGTGGCATCTCCCCCTCGGAGTCGGTATCAATTCGACCTTGGTAACATCGAGAGGGACGAGATGAGGCATTAGAGGATTTGGGACTATCAGTAGGAGGTTCTTAGCCCCTCGTGGGCTATCTGGACATTGATGGTTGGGCTCCTCATCTCATTCGTGCCTAAACAAGTGGAAAAATTAGCAAAGTACAAGGGGCCACATTGGTAGTATCATGTACAAGGTATAGATAAACAACATTTAACCCAAAAATTTGTGCCATATGGAGATAAAAAGAGACCACCAAATAAAATATGACTCGAGAAAACATGAATGATAGGTGAGGACATGAGTGAACCCACAATCCGATAGCCTCAAAGTAGCACCACATGCCTGTACCATCAAGAGGATAGCTATTTCTCAAGTTAGGGATTCATATAGAGCACAAAAGTTTTCATAGGCATTTCATTGAACATGTGCGCACTATAGTGTATTATCCTAAAAAAACACATAAATGCTCATGGAGTTACCCCAAAATTTTCACTTAATGCCACATACACACCACAAGATGTACTCCTCAAAGCATGTATTGAAAATTTGCACAAAATTTCATTGGGACATTTTATCGAGCACTTAGGGAGCATGTTGGTAAATTGAAGCCTAAACCCAAAATACCATCAAAATACCATCAACTTCTACCTCGTAATTATCTATTCCAAAGATATGGAGATAATTAAGCTAAAAATTGCAAAAAGCTCAAGCAATTATACCATGGTTCCCACAAAAAAATTCAAAACCCTAGTTTGATGAAAAGGAGAGGAGAAAACCTTACCTCTTGAAGAGAAATAAGTGCATAGTGCCTTTGTTAGGAATGATGGAGCACTGGTAGTGAGTGGTCGTTGGTGGTGGTGAGTTGTAACATCCCAATTTTTATAAATATGAAATAGGTACAATAATACTAACTAAAAACCATTTCCTATGAAATACATGCATAGAAACCAAACTTCTGTAGTATATGTGTCTAAAAACTGAAACAATTATATTTGTACATATAAAAATTGAAATTTTGTGTGTTATATACATAAATATAAGATCAAAAATATAAATATAGAATATATATTAATTAATTATAGAAATATAGTAGGGTTATTTTATTTTATTCCACGTGTTGGGACACTTGTATTTATAAAATTTAAGATAGGATTAGATAAGATTTGGATAAGATTTAGATAAGATTAGATAAAGATTTAGATAAGATTAGATAAAGATTTGGATAAGATTAAGATAAGATTAGATAAAGATTTGGATAAGATTAAGATAAGATTAGATAAAGATTTGGATAAGATTAAGATAAGATTAGATAAGATTTGGATAAGATTTAGATAAGATTAGATAAGATTTGGATAAGATTATGATAAGATTTGATAAGATTAGATAAGATTTGGATAAGATTTAGATAAGATTAGATAAAGATTTGGATAAGATTAGATAAAGATTTGGATAAGATTAAGATAAGATTAGATAAAGATTTGGATAAGATTTAGATAAGATTAGATAAGATTTGGATAGGATTATGATAGGATTTGATAAGATTAGATAAGATTATGATAAGATTGGATATGATTAGATAAGATTATGATAAGATTTGGATAAGATAATAAGAATTAGAAAATGACTTAAAGTATATAATAATCCTATTTCTTGCAACAATTGCTATAAATAAGGGAGCTTGGCACCCCATTTTCATCCCACAACACACAATAAATCCCGCCTAAGACACACCCACCCACACTAACCTTGCTCTCAACATACAAAATACTCCATATTTGTAGAATATCTCCTACCCAGATATATATACACATAAACCCTTCTTTTTACATATATATATACCTATTAGCCTTCTATATATCCCCCTATTCCTCAAACACTCTTGAGAAGGAAGGTACCAAGTCGATCTAGTTAAACCAAGTCTATAAACTTGATAAACTCCTTAGGTGAGTGCCTTTTACATTCCTTGTTGGGGCAATGAACTATATGCTATAAATATTATTATTTGTATAGCCTATCCTGTCGTATTTCTGTTATCCAATCTTTTTGAAATTATATCTTGCTCCTCGCGTTTCAACAAAATGTTTCTCACAATTACAAGTCAAGTTATTTTGAAAATATTGCATTATCTGATATTGTCAGTTGTATCTGTTTCGAAATGATTTTTGACACCTTTGGGATATCATATTTTAATTATATTTCTATGTATCCCAGGTGTAAAAACAAGTTATTGCTTTATCAACAGTTTGTGAGTCATATCTGTTCTGTTATATCTGTTTACCCTTGGGGACGCCCTTGGGAAGTTGGGCCCAGGTACTTATAAGGGGAATTCTATCGGGCGGTACGGACCGTCGATGGAACCTTTTATATGATACCATTCCGTAAAACCAATTTCTATATACAGCCGGAGGATGACTGTAGTAGGGATTGGAGTGATGTATTGCACGGATGCGTGATACATCTCCGTTCAATTTAATGTCGAGGTCGCTCCTTGACAAGGGAGGCATAAGGGTTTTTGTTATGTTTATCTGTTTTGGGTAGTTATAAGGTTGGAGATTCCGTTCATGGCTCACTATCCGTCTTGTTCAAGTTTGTATGTACGCACTTCATACTACAACGCACTTTTTCGTGATTTATTACTTTATTGGTGTTATGAATATTATTTCTTGCAAATATATCTATATGTATATTTCTGGCCTCACTAAGTCATTTGGACTTACCACCCCAAGTTCTTTCTGTTCATTGCCTCAGTTTCAGGAAAAGAGGTCGAGGGAACTCGGTTAAGGCAATCGGTGTGTTGCAAGTCATTAGTATACAGTCCTTTATTCTGTATAAAAGATTTGCTAGTTTAATGGGAAACAGAAAGTCACTAATTAAAGTTTTGTACTTGGATAGATTATTAACATATAATTCTATGTAAGTCAATTGTGTGTTTATTTTATTACAATTATGTTATTGGGCAGAATAAGTATGCAAGTATCGGATACCGTTCGAAAGAAAAAAATAAGTACTCAGCAAAACTATTGAGTGAGCCCTACTCGTATAGGAAGATCCTAGCGAGGGGGGTTTCACATGAGTGATGTTGCAGTGTAGGGCGTGGTAGTGAGGAGACGGGAAAGTGAGAGGAGAGAGAGGTAGGAGACGGGTTGTAATGTAAAAAGAAGAGGAACCCATGCTGAGTTGTTTTAAAAAAAGACTTACCTGGCCTGATGGGACGGCTTAAGCCGTTTCATTTAGCACGAAGCCATCCCATTACGCCCGTTTCAGGAGCCCACTGTCCACATTGGGACTGCTTTTTGGGATGGGACGACTTAAGCCATTTCTTTGATCATAAGGCTGTCCTGTCTTGTTGAGTTTGGGGGTATTCTATCCTTGTCTAGACGGCTTCTCCTAATGGGACAGCTTTAGCTATCTCATTAATTTTGCATTTTTTTTCTTTTTGAAAATGAAAAAACACAAAATACAAGTTTAAACTACATACCTACAAATGAAAAAGAAATAGTGTGAGAGAGAGTAGTTCTAAGTTATAGTCCTTAGCTTGACGTTTTGAGGATTTCTTCCTAGTAGAAAGAGAGCCTGTGTGAGCTCCTGTTGCGCGACTTGGTCACCCACAGTCACTAATTTAAGATGCTGCCCATTGACTTTGAAAGGTCCAGATGCTCCATTGCCTATCTCAATTGTTCCATGGGATAAACATAGAGGACTGTGTAAGGCCCAGTCCATCTTGATTTGAGTTTACTTGGGAAAAGTCAAAGGTATGAGTTGGAAAGGAACACTTGTTGGCCTTTGGCAAACTCCCTCATTTGGATATGCTTTGGTCTTTTCCTTATAGATTTTTGCATTTTCATAGGCATCCCTCCACAGTTCCTCTAATTCATTTAATTGAAGCATTCTCTTTCCACTTGCCGCCTTAAGTTCAAAATTGAATGCCTTGATTGCCCAATATGCTTTATGCTCCTATTCTATCGGTAAGTGACATGCCTTCCCAAAGAGCAACCTATATGGCGACATCCCAAAAGTTGTTTTATATGCTGTCTTACATGCCTAAAGTGCATCATCCAACTTTACAACCCAATCTTTACGCGACATTCCCATTATTTTTTTCTAGGATTTGCTTAATCTCACGGTTAGATATCTCTACTTGACCACTAGTGTGGGGATGATAATGGTTGGCAACTCTATGATAGACACCATATTTTCTCAACAAATTCTCCAGTTGATTATTACAAAAAATGTTTCCCCATTCACTAATTAATACCTTTGGTACTCCGAATCTAGTAAAGGTATTTTCATGACTACCTTTGAATCATTTGTAGCATTGTCTATAGCTTCAACCTATTTAGACACGTAATCGACTGCCACAAGGATGTATTGGTAATTGTAAGATAAAGGAAAGGGTCCCTTTAAATCAATTCTTCACTCATCAAATAGTTCAACTTCTAATATGTTATTCAAGGACATCTGATTCCTTCTAGAAATATTCCCCACCCGCTGGCATAGATCACATCATCCGCAAACATAGTCGGCCAAAGGATCCTTATTGTAGAATCTTAGCAACGCTCTTAGATGCTCCCAAATGCCCCCCATACTCACTTGAATGACAATGTTTCAACACATTCCTAAACTTTTCCTCGGGTATGCATCGTCAAATTATACAATCAAAACAAGATTTGAAAAGTAAAGGTTCCTCCCAAAAATAGTGTTTTACATCAAAGAGGAATTTTTTCTTTTAATGAAAATTGAATTCTGAAGGTATAATTTCACTAACCAAGTAGTTTACAAAGTCTGTGTACCAAGGAGTGTTCAAGGTTGTGTGGAACAATTGTTCATCCAGAAAAGAGTCATGAATAGGCTTTTCATCCTCTTTGATAGGTGACCCAATTTCCATCCAAGAAAGATGATAAACTACTGCGTTCTCAGCACCCTTCTTGTCTCGAATCTCCAAGTCAATCTCTTGTAATAAGAGTATCCATCTAATCAAGTGCGGCTTAGAGTCCTTCTTTGACAACAAAAAATTAATTGCCGCATGATCCATATAGACAATTGTTTTAGAACTTATCAAATAAGAAGGAAACTTATCAAAAGCGAATACAGTTGCAAGCAATTCTTTTTTAGTAGTAGCATAATTAATTTGAGCATCATTTAAGGTTTTGCTTGCAAATGCGATGACATGCAAATGTTTCTCTTTTTTCAGGCCCAAGACCGTGCCTATAGCATGATCACTTGCATCACACATGAGCTCAAATGGAAGATCCCAATCCAGTGTTGTCATTATAGGTGCAGAAGTTAATGCCTCCTTTAACCTATCAAAAGCAATTAGACACTCCTTGTCAAATTCAAATTTGGTATCTTTCAACAGTAGATTACAAAGAGGTTTAGAAATTTTGGAGAAATCCTTGATAAAGCGTCGATAAAAACCTGCATAACCAACGATGCTCCTTACTCCCTTGACTGAATTTGGGGGTGGAAAGTGGGATATAACTCCAATCATTGCTCGATCTACCTCAATTCCCCTTTTCGAAGTTTTGTGTCCTAACACACTATTCCTTCTTGCACCATAAAGTGATACTTTTCCAATTTAAGACAAGGCTAGTGTCCTCACAATGCTAAAACACTTGGGAAAGATTAGACAAGCATGAATCGAAAGAATCTCCAAATGCATAAAAGTCATCCATGAACACCTCCATTGTTTTTTCAATAAAATCATAAAATATTGCCATCATATAACATTGAAATTTTTTTGGGGCATTGCATAAAGCAAAAATCATTCATCTAAATGCAAAAGTGTCATATGGAGAAGTTAAAGTCATTTTCTCTTCGTCTTCTGGGGCAATCTCAGTTTTTTAATATCCGAAGTAACCATCTAGGAAGCAATAATATGAATAACTCACAAGTCTCTCTAACACTTGATCAATAAAAGGCAATGGAAAATGATCTTTTCGAGTTGCACTATTAAGCTTTCTATAGTCAACACAAACATGCCAACCTGTAACTGTCCTTGTGGGTATCGATTCATTATTTTCGTTATGTATCACAGTCATCCTACCCTTTTTAGGTACAACTTGTATAGGACTCACCCAAGCACTATCAAAAATTGGATAAATTATTCCTGCATCTAATAATTTAATAATCTCTATCCTAACCACTTCTTTCATGTTAGGATTTAACCTACATTGATGCTCTATGGTCGGCTTATGATTTTCTTCCATTAGAATTCGATGCAAACAAATAGAAGGGCTAATCCCTTTTATATCAGAAACACTCCATCCTATCACCCTTGTATGTTTACATAACACCTGCAATAGTTTATCAACTTGTACACCAGATAAGTGTGAAGAGATTATCATAGGTAATGTATCATGATTACCCAAGAAAGCATACTTAAGATGTAATGGAAAGAGTTTGAGCTCAAGAGTAGGGGCTTTCTCAATAGAAGGGAGAAGTCCAGGCTTACCTTCATTTAACTCCTCAAATCTATACCTGTGGTGTAAGGTTGCATGAGAAGTGGTGTCAAACATTACTGAAATTTTAGTAATTTCTTCATCTTCATCAGAGATGCCTGCTGAACTCCTAATGCACAATTCAAGTGAATGTTGATTCGCAATTCTCTATGTGGCAGCCCTTGAGATATCTTGATATACATCCACTCTCAGGCATTGCTCTTGAATGTTGGGGTTCTTTATTGTATGCAACAAATTGAATTCAATAGTTTTGTCCCCAACTCAAAGTGTCAAACATCCATTCTTGACATCAATGAGAGTGCCCGCAATGGCCAAAAAGGGTCTTCCCAATATTAAGGGCATCTTTCCATCCACTTCCATGTCCAAAACTACAAAATTCACGGGGAGATAGAAATTGCCTATTTTAATGGAAGCATTCTCTATCACCCCTGCTGGATACTTTATGGATCTATCTACTAGCTGCAATGTCACAGTAGTAGGTTTGTGCTCTCCAAGCCCAAGTCTTCTACATACAAAAAGAGGCATTAGACTTACTCTTGCACCCAAATCACACAAAGCTTTGTCAAACTCAACACTCCCAATAGTACAAAGGATAGAAAAACTCCTTGGATCTTTAAGCTTTGGTGGTAGCTTCCATTGAATGATAGCACTGCACTTCTCAATTAAAGCAATGGTGCCATGTTCTTCAATCTTTCTTTTGTTGGATAGAATCTCCTTGAGGAACTTCACACATGTGGGCATCAGTGCTAAAGCATCAACAAATGGAATATTTATGTGTAATTGCTTAAAGATTCCTAGGAACTTTTGGAAGTATTTGTCCAATTATTGCTTTTGAAGCCTCTAAGGAAAAGGGATGGGTGGTACATAAGGCTTTGGTTATGGTACTACAATCTCGCCCTTACCTTTTTCTTCTACCTTGTTCAACTCACTTTTCTCTCTCTCAACCCTCCGTTCTTTTTTTGGTAACTCTATCTACTCTCTCCTATTCCTTAAGGTAACTACCTTACATTGCTCCCTAGCGTTGATCTCTATTTGGCTAGAAAATTGCCCTTGCTCTCTAAAAGTGGAAGTACTTTCTTGCGATTCAATTCTATTTAGGCGAGAGTTAAAATTTTCCAGTTGATGCTTAATCTGTCCAAATTGGCCTTTGGTGGATTGCATGAATTTTTCAAGGGTGGCTTCCATGGAAGATCTTGGCTTGGGTTAGGAAGGTTGATGTAGTTGTGAAGGAAACCCTAGGGGTTTAGGCTGAAAATTTTGTCTAGTTGATGCTAGTTTTGCACATTTTGACTAGAGCCCCAGCCCCCCCCCCCCCGCCCCCCACATAAGAAAAATTGGGGTGATTTCTCCATCTTGGATTATATGTGGGTGCACAGGGTTAAAATTTTCCAATTGATGCTTAATCTGGCCAAATTGGTCCTTGGTGGATTACATGAATTTTTCAAGGGTGGCTTCCAAAGAAGATCTTGGCTTGGGCTGGGAAGGTTGATGTAGTCGTAAAGGAAACCTTGGGGGTTTAGGCTGAAAATTTTGTCTAGTTGGCCCTAATTGCTAGTTTTGCGCATTTGACTAGCACTCCCCCCCCCCCCCCCGCGTAAGAAAAAGTGGGGTGATTTCTCCATCCTGGATTATATATGGGTGCACAGGGGTTATTTTGGTTTCTATTATTGACATATTGAACTTGTTTAGGTGGGAATTGCTCCATAGACCCTGGGCACTCATTTATGGTATAAGGACCTCCACAAACACCACAACTAAAAGGAGGGTTAGATACCTCGTTAACAGAAAATTGATCAAATTTTTGAAATAATGAATCAAATTTAGAATTGATGTTAGGTATCTAACTCAAGCATACCTGCAACCTTTGGTGCATGTGCAAAGGAAGGGGTTGCCCTACTTGTTCCCCATTGGTAATCGTTTGCTGCAATCTCCTCGATTAGTTGACATGCGGCTTCAGTGGATTTGGACATCAACGATCCACCCTCGGATGCATTACTCATGATACAGAGGGGCTTTGGCAAAACATTATAGAATCATTTCATGGGTAACCAATCTGGAAAACTATGATTTGGGAACTTTCTTTGCAACTCCTTAAAGCGTTCCCAAGCCTCGCTTATAGACTCTTAGTCCTATTGTAAAGCCATTAACTCCTCGCGGATGGCACAAACCTTCCGAGGTGAACAATACTTTGCTAAAAAGGCTTTGGAAAGCTCATCCCATGTGGAGATGGAGTTTGGTCATAGGGAACCTAACCAATCCTTGGCCCGATCCCTCAATGAAAATGGAAACAACCGAAGGCAAATAGCATCACTAGAGATACCATTAGTCTTGAAAGTTACGCAAATTTTTAGAAAGTAGAATAACTACTAGTTGGGATCCTCCATTGCGTCTCCTCCAAATTGGTATTGTTGTATAGTATTGATGATTGCCGGCTTGATCTCAAAATTGTTGGCATCGATAGTTGGCATGGCGATGCTGCTTTGGATTCCCTTGGCATCAAATAGTGCATAGTCCCTCAATGTTCGATTTTGTTGAGCCATCTCTACAGCTGGTAGAGCTAACGCCTATTGTCTTTGATTGCGAAGAAGTTGGTGAAAAGTTATCTCAATCTCAGGACCAAACGGTTCCAAGTCGATGATTCAAGACCTTTGAGATTTTGGCATACACCTATGCTTGCACAACAAAAATTTTATAAACTAAAAAGAAAAATTAAAGTTAGAGCTATTAATTGTGCTTAAATCGTAGATACTAAAACTTGTTTGATATTGGTAATCACTATTCCTCGGCAACGGTGCCAAAACCTTGTTGCGAATTTTCTACAAGTGCACGGGAAGTTCAACTAATAAAGTGAAAAGTTAAGTATCATTCCCACAAGGAACGGGTTACCAAGCACCAAACTTATAAGTTCTCTATTGTTTAAGCTTTGAAACTTATAATTAATTAAACCCCCATTGATTTTAATTAATACACCTTCCCACAATCCAACTTGTGAATATATTTGTAATCTCCTTTCGAAAGTAAAACAAATGTACCAAGTAATACTATGTATTTTGTAATCACATAGAGATCCCTTGGCCCTTTGCGCACAACAGTTCTGTTAGTTAAAAAGTCCTTGCTAATTAGTCTAACTGATCACACAAGAGCACGATTATTTCTAACCTATGCATTTCTTATGTTTCTAACACAAATAGCCAAATTTTATACACACCCTTTCATAGTCGAATATAAACTCTCAAAGCTTGTAAAGATTGGCTAGAAATTCACAAGTAATGAAATCCGAATTATAGATAGGGAGTATGTAAAATTAAAACCAACGGGGTTCAATAAAAATTACAAGGGTTTCATCAATGACTAGCCTAAAACCCAATAATTTATTTAGCTAGATATAATAAAAGAAAAACAACACAAAAATATGATAAAACTAAAAGAAAACATGAAAGCAAACTCGACTTGAGGCAATAATGTTGAGGGATGGGAGAAATTGGCCCTTGAATTATCACTCTTCTTGAACTACTCTTGAAAAATTAGCTAAAACTTAAAAATCATTTTAAAGAGGCCCTTAAATAGGTGTAGGGCAATGGACGTCGAAAATCCTCAAGTTTCCTTATACGCGCATGCCTACCAGGACCGCTTCAGGTACATCTGGATGGCTAAAGCCATCTCAATATTCATAGACGTAACCTCTTCTGTACGCGCGGGATGGTCACATTACTCAGGACAGGCAAAGTCACCCTGTTCTTCATGCTTCTTACCTTCACTGTAAGCTTTGGGACAGTTTTGTGCTATAGGATGCATAAAACTGTCCCTACCAATAGTTAAAGAAGCTAAACCTACATGGTCAAAGCACAACCTTAAATTGTGCCTCTGTTTGATGATTGTAGGGTTCCCATTCTTGGGGTACACGCTGCAAAATGGTGTCCGCAGTGGGTGGGCATTGGAAAATTTGTGCAATGGTATGATGAGATTGAATTAGGAGCATGTTGTTCCCAATTCTAACCATCCTATTTCTGATCAAAGGGCCATGCCTTTCAAGTTTTTGATTCGGTAGTGGAAGCTGATGCTCACTTTCCATTTGAGCTTAAACCTCTATGTGTTATGCTTCACCATTTTGATTTGCAACAACATTTTGATTTGTAACAACATTGCTCGGCTCCATTTTTGTTCCAACTTTTTTACTTAGCTTCAAATATATGGTTTAGGATGCAAAGCACAAGTCAGTGAGGTGCGTATTTATACTAAAATTTTTCAGACATAATTATTACTTGAATTTATTTACAAAGAGTGTTGATGTAATATATAGTGTTTTATAGGAACTTGAATTAGGTTTAAAGGAAAACAAGGGGTGTATACCAAGCTATTTTGTATACAAAATACTATAAATGCTAAGTGTAATGCAAGTGGTAGTGATGAAAGATACATCATCACATAGAAATACGTAATTGAATGTTGCTTGCCCTCCAAGCATCTTAAATATATGTAAATTGTTTCAATCTTGAAAGTATTTTTGAAAATCAAATGTATTTACGAAATGTGTTTTGTTCCAAATCGATAACTGCAAAATGTGATGGTTTTTTTTAAAGAAGACAAATATGGTATACGAGTATGGAAAATATTGATATTTGTAATGTGAAGTGGAGTCCAAATGAAGAATAAAGTATAAAAAGTTAAAGAAGCTGAATGCAATACAAATTGAAGCAAATATTAGGGAGTAATATATATGTATGTATAAGTATAGTTTAATGCCGTGTTAATGAAAGTGTGGATAATTTTTTCTAGTGGACAACAAGATATCATGTTAATAAATTGCATTGAAATGTTATAATTGTTCTCTCAATGAAAATGAAAGGTTTAATAACCAAGATTTAGATTTTGAAAACTTTATAGGGAAAAGCAATTTGCAAGTTTAGTTAGTGGGGCTTTTGAAGCATCAAATGCTTTTTAACCCCAAAAAAATCAATACTTAGGAAAGTTTATGAAAGATTTGAATATTAAAATAAATTATAGAAATGTATTGGTGGGGAAAATATGTATTGTTAATAGTCAAAAGAGTGCATGTAAGAACATAGTTATAAATACATATACAATAGATATGGTGCCAAATTTCTAAATTCAAATCATATAAGCAAGTATATACAAGAATAAAAGCCAAAAATAACCTAGAACTATAATATAGCAGCATAAAAAATTATTAATCAGTATTGGCGAGAGATAGCTGCCTCCTAATTTTTTTTAAGGATACTTTTTCAGCTGAAAAAAGGACAAGAGGAATTATTTTTAAAGAACTTTGCCAGATTGAGTGAAAGATGTATAAAGTGAAATATTGAATTTTGTTTCATTTTTAGTTTGTAGCACATTTGATGCACCAAAAGCTTTTTGAACCAAAAATACTAATGCTTAGGAAAGTTTATGAAAGATGTGAACATTAAAATAAATTATAGAGATGCAATGGTGGGGAAAATACGTATTGTTAATAGTCGAAGGAGTACATGTAAAAACATAATTATAAATACATATGCAATAGCTATAGAGTCAATTTCTAAATGCAAGATTGGAAAGTCTTAATGAACAATAATAAAATAAAATAGAAATAAATCAATATGATAAAAATTCAGCCAAGTGTAATTCTTCACACGACGTTTTCTAGGGATTGATCATTAATTTAATGGTATCTCTTAAATTCATGCAACAGACTAGTTATAGCCTTCAATGAACTCATTCAATCTAATCTTTCCTTAATTATATACTAAACATGCAAACATAATGAATAATCCCTAATTAATGCATAACTCTAATCAAATGATAGAATTTAACTAGTTAAAAATATTACGAACTAGAAAATCCCGATTGTAGCCAGCAAATCTACAAACATGGTTCCTAGAAACTAGATTGTCTATTTTTAATTGTATAATCCAAAAACTTCGACCCAATCAAATTATGCCACTTTCCACAAGTGTTGGTTCAATTATATAATTATGGATTTAATCTTACTAACATGAGATATGTGATTCTATTAATGAATAACTTGCCACATTGAACAAGTAATAAAATAGCATTAAATGATGGGGTTTTCCCGAAAGAGCATAGAAAAAATACACAAATACTACATAAAAATAAAAGACAAACAAATCAATTAGATCTCAAAATCCTTGCATAGAAATGTTCGCTTGAATTATCCATTGAGTGATAAAAGATGTTTAGCCCCAAAGGGCTATAGACAAAACTTGAAAGAAAATAAGTACTGATTAAAAACTTCCCTAAAATTCAGGCTAGTACATCTATAAGACTAGCTGACCCTAAAATAAAGTTCTAAAGAAAGTAGAAAACTAGAATTATGATAACTACACGGAGGAATTTCGGTAAAATTTGTGTGTGGCCTTCACATAAGGCATGACCTCACTTTATCCTAAGGAGGAATTGAAAAATCTCTTGCTAAAATTCAAATAGGTTTAAGAGCACCTTCTTTTAAAAATATTCCCACAGAAATAAGCGGCAACACCATAGAGTATTGTTCACATTTCTTCATTTTCTTTATTTTTTTGGTATTAGTGACTGAACAATAATACTTGAAAGGCCAATGTGAAAATTATAAAATTTGAAGGACTAAAGTGCAAAAAATTTAATGCATTAAAGAGACCTTAAGTTTTGAATTGACAATATTATCCCCTAGACAAATGACAAAAGGACTAAAGGGGAACTCTATCACAAGTTAGAGGAGTAAAACGTTGCAATTTCAAGATGAGGGACTAAAGTGATTCTACCAATAAACTTTAGGAATCAATAATGTCCTTTGCCCTAGTTAATATCTACCATGTAGTAGGTTGTATTTATTTGTCATTTGATGACGATTGATTGTAATAGTCTGTTCTTCAGTTAAAATATTCATACCATTAATTCGTGACTGTAATAGGCGTTGATGTAATTTGCTGATTGTAATTCAAACAAAATCAAAGTTTAGAATAAATTGATTCGTAATAGAGTTACATGAGCTCCAAAAGGTGTTATTTCAAATAAAAGTTATATATATATATATATATATATATATAAATAGGAGATTACATGGTGCGTCCCTTCAATTCCAAATCATAATGTTTTGTCTCGAAGAAATATACACCATCATCCCATACTTCCCAAAAAAACCCTTAATTTTGCAATATTGTTTCCTTCATGGTGAAAAGCATCAAATGTTTTGTTTTTATAAGTGATGGTAAAGTTTTTAGAATATTTGATATTGTATATTTAGGGTTATATTTTCATATGTGCTAGGGTTCCCTTTGTATGGGCTAGGGCTTCTTGTGTACAGACTAGGGCTTCTTTTGTATTAGTTAAAACCCATATTGTATTCTATATATACTTTGTAATTTTGTATTCTAGAGATATCAATACATTATTCAATTCTTCACATGGTATCACGCCTATTAACTTACATTTCTATTCTTCCCAACTCCTTCCCATGGCTTCACCCCAATCAACTCGTGAATCTTCTCCTTCCTCCCATACTTCACAAAGCACGACCCACTCTCCCGCTCACCTCGCTCTTAGTTTATCTAATATCAAGTCTTATGTCTCCACAATCCTAGATTTCACTAATTATCTTCTCTGGCGTGAGCTTTTCCTTGTCGTTTTCAAAGGCCATCGCATGTATGGTCATGTTGATGGATCTATGCCTTGTCCTCCTAAGTCTATTCGGGATGCCAAAAATGAATTTTGTCCTAATCATGAGTATGATCTTCGGCAACAAATCAATTCTCTTATTCTTTCATGGATTCAGGCTACTGTCTCTTTAGATATTCTCCAAGCTATTATCCGGTCGAACCAAAATCTTACGGCTTGCGATGCCTAGCTCCAAATTAAGAAACTATTTCATGATCAAGTTAATTCTCGTGCTCTCCATCTTAAGATGCAATTTCACAATCTTAAGAAAGGTGATCTTTCAATCACTGATTATGCGCATCGTCTTAAAGCTATTGCCTATGCGCTCACAGCAATTGGTAATCCTATATTTGAAACTGATCTAGTTCTTCAGCTTCTTGTTGGTCTTCCTTCGGATTATCTTTCTGCCCATGCATCGATCTCTTCTCGTATACCCTTTGCATCATTTATCAAGGCCAGATCTACTTTATTTATTCATGAATCTCAACTCCTTCAATACTCTAATTCTTCCACGGGTTCATCAAATGACTCAGCCACTGCTCTTCTTTCTCACACACAACAAAATTCTAATAAAAGTTGTGCATCTTCTCATCCTGGCCGTGGTGGTTATCATAAGTCTAACCACTATGGTAATTTTAATCGTGGTCGAGGAGGGCGTGGTCGGCGTGGTAACTCTTCTAATACCGCACCCATGCATGTTATGTTTCAACCATCTTTCTATCCTCGCCCTTCGTCCCCATCTATTCTTGGTCCTCCACCGTCGTATGGTTATTATCTTGCTCCTCTGATATGTTAGTATTGTCAGGGTTCTAACCATACCGCCCGTGATTGCCCTATTGTGACGACCCGGTAATCTGTAATATTTAAATAATTGATTTAAAATCTTTTGCTTCTTGTAAATGTTATTATTACTTGTTGTTTTCAAATTTTCGTCTGCTTTTGCGATTAATTTACAATTTGAACGGTAAAGTGTCAATTTTCGAACTTTCTATGCCCTAAATTGCAATTTTCAAAAATATAACTAAAATATTCTTAATTTCTGAGAAATATACATATAATTTCAGATTTATAAACATTAAATTTCATAATTTTGGAATTTTTCTAAATTAATTATGAATTTTCGGATTTTATGCCCAAAAACCCTAATTTATGCCCTAAAACCCTAATTTTTAGTTTTTACAAAATAATAAATACAAATTCGAATTTTTAATAAAATAAAGATATGATTTCAGATTTTATAAGATGAGGATAATCAAAATCAGATTTTATTAGATTTTATTTGATTTTATTTGATTTTGTGTTAATATTTTATTAAAATATCCTACACTAATATAAGATGAATTTCTTCTAGAAATTGTGCATTTGTGTGGTCTTCCATTCATCTAGATTCATGACTCATGGATTAGGGTTACACCAAGGCTAGAATAGAGGAGGGAGGTGGAAGATTTCATTTAATTTGGCATTTAATTCTATGCCTAGTTGGGAGATTTGCATTAAATGGAAAGATTTGCATTTATTAAACCTTGGTCCCCAAGTCTTGCCTTCTACCCTCATTCTCCACTATAAATAGGACCTCCCACATACTTCCCCATCCCCAAAAACGTCCTCACACATACACACACTATACTCTCTCTATTTTCTTCCACAAACACACAAATCCCGCCTAAAAACACACCCCCTCACTTACTCTACTCTCAACACCCAAAACACTTCTTATGTATAGCCTATCTTCCACCCACATATATGTACACACAAGCCCTTCTATTTTCATCCATATATACCTATAAAGCCTTCTATATCCTCTCTTTTTCCCTAAAAACATTTCAAGGTAGGAGTATTGTTTAATTTCATGAGTAAAGTAGGAATTTAAGTATCTTGTAAGTTTTAGATATTTTATGCTTTCATTTTCCTTATAGTATTATGTGAAATTATGTGTCTACGTGCACCTATTCAAACACACACGCACCTTATGGGGTTGAATAATATTTCTACTCAACCGTCGCGTTGACTCCTCCTTTCCAATACTTTTTAGACAGAAATGAGATAGCGGATCAGAGTGGCGCAGCGGAAGCATTTGGAAGCTTTTTACACGATATAGTTACTTTTCTATTCTTGTGAAAATTGTGACTTTTGTATTTTGTACAAATTATATGTGAAAATAATTATTTATACAACTATGAAAATATTACCGTTGCGCGTTTCTATCCAATTTTATTTTATAAATAAAAGGGTATTTTTCCGGGTCGTGACAAATGGTATCAGAGCCGCTTGCCAGCCGGAATACTGGGAGCTAAGTGCTCTGTGGGGCAAAGTGCTACGCATACGGGAGCCACCGCTTGAGCCCGCAGAGCAAATGTTACGTCTTGAGCCCACGAGGCCAAGTGCTATGTATTGAAAGTCTTGAGCCCACGAGGCCAAGTACTATATGTCTTGAAAGTCTTGAGCCCATGAGGCCAAGTACTACTTCTTGAATGTTTTGAGCCTGCGGGGCAAAGTGCTACGTGTGCGGGAGTCGCCTCTTGAGCCCACAGGAGCCACCTCTAGAGTCCCGACGCCTGGCAGATGGTATTGGTATGTGTGACTTTTGCTACAAAACTTCTAGTGTATCTATTGAATTTTGTATTTGATTGGAATATATTTTGGGTTCTAAACTCTTTTGTGAAAGCATATTTTTGGAAAAATACCCTCAACTCTTTTACAAAATAAAGTTGAATTTCGAGGACGAAATTCTTTTAAGGAGGGGAGGATGTGACGACCCGGTAATCTGTAATATTTAAATAATTGATTTAAAATCTTTTGCTTCTTGTAAATGTTATTATTACTTGTTGTTTTCAAATTTTCGTCTGCTTTTGCGATTAATTTACAATTTGAACGGTAAAGTGTCAATTTTCGAACTTTCTATGCCCTAAATTGCAATTTTCAAAAATATAACTAAAATATTCTTAATTTCTGAGAAATATACATATAATTTCAGATTTATAAACATTAAATTTCATAATTTTGGAATTTTTCTAAATTAATTATGAATTTTCGGATTTTATGCCCAAAAACCCTAATTTATGCCCTAAAACCCTAATTTTCAGTTTTTACAAAATAATAAATACAAATTCGAATTTTTAATAAAATAAAGATATGATTTCAGATTTTATAAGATGAGGATAATCAAAATCAGATTTTATTAGATTTTATTTGATTTTATTTGATTTTGTGTTAATATTTTATTAAAATATCCTACACTAATATAAGATGAATTTCTTCTAGAAATTGTGCATTTGTGTGGTCTTCCATTCATCTAGATTCATGACTCATGGATTAGGGTTACACCAAGGCTAGAATAGAGGAGGGAGGTGGAAGATTTCATTTAATTTGGCATTTAATTCTATGCCTAGTTGGGAGATTTGCATTAAATGGAAAGATTTGCATTTATTAAACCTTGGTCCCCAAGTCTTGCCTTCTACCCTCATTCTCCACTATAAATAGGACCTCCCACATACTTCCCCATCCCCAAAAACGTCCTCACACATACACACACTATACTCTCTCTATTTTCTTCCACAAACACACAAATCCCGCCTAAAAACACACCCCCTCACTTACTCTACTCTCAACACCCAAAACACTTCTTATGTATAGCCTATCTTCCACCCACATATATGTACACACAAGCCCTTCTATTTTCATCCATATATACCTATAAAGCCTTCTATATCCTCTCTTTTTCCCTAAAAACATTTCAAGGTAGGAGTATTGTTTAATTTCATGAGTAAAGTAGGAATTTAAGTATCTTGTAAGTTTTAGATATTTTATGCTTTCATTTTCCTTATAGTATTATGTGAAATTATGTGTCTACGTGCACCTATTCAAACACACACGCACCTTATGGGGTTGAATAATATTTCTACTCAACCGTCGCGTTGACTCCTCCTTTCCAATACTTTTTAGACAGAAATGAGATAGCGGATCAGAGTGGCGCAGCGGAAGCATTTGGAAGCTTTTTACACGATATAGTTACTTTTCTATTCTTGTGAAAATTGTGACTTTTGTATTTTGTACAAATTATATGTGAAAATAATTATTTATACAACTATGAAAATATTACCGTTGCGCGTTTCTATCCAATTTTATTTTATAAATAAAAGGGTATTTTTCCGGGTCGTGACACCTATGCTCTCTCACAAAGCCTTAATTACAAATACTGCTGCTTAAGCCTCCTCTCCGCATGCACTACAATTTGATCCCAATTGGTATCCTGATACAGGAGCTTCATCTCATATGACACCACACTCTGGTAACTTGTCTAATCTCTCACCATATTGTGGCACTGATAGTGTTCTTGTAAGTGATGGTTCTCTTTTACCCATTACTCACATTGGATCTCTTCATTTTACTCATTCCAGTCACAATTTTAAATTGTCCAATGTTTTAGTTGTTCCTTCACTTTGCATAAATCTTATTTCTGTCCGACGCTTTACGTCTGATAATAACTGCTCTATTGAATTTACTAATTCTGGTTTTTTTGTGAAGGACAACATAACGAAGAAGCACCTTCTCAATTGCAGTAGTAGTGGTCCTTTCTACTCGTTTTCTTTTCATCGATCCGCTTCACACCCTTCCAGTGCTTTGGTTGCGGGTCATTGGCATCGTCATCTCGGACATCATAGTTCTACTGTTATGCATCTATTGTCTAGTTCTAGTTTTATTAAGTCATCTGAGAGTCGTCATGATTTTTGTGTTGCTTGTCAGTTAGGCAAACATTCTAGAATGCCATTTTCTAGTTCTTGTTCGCAAACTACTTTTCCATTTGAATTAATTCATAGTGATTTATGGACATCTCCTGTTTCTTCATTTTCTGGATTTAAATATTATCTTTTGTTTCACAATGATTTTACTAAATTTTCTTGGGTCTATCCTTTAAAATAGAAGTCAGAAGTATTTGAAAAGTTTAAAATATTTAATTCTTTTGTTCAAAATCACTTTTGTCTCTATTAAAAATTTCCTATGTGATGGGGCTGTTGAATATGTTAATAAAATTGATTTTTGAACTTTTTTGGATCGCCATGGCATTCACTTACGTATTTCTTATCCTCACACCCATCAACAAAATGGTAAAGTTGAACGCATGCATTGCACCATTTTAAATATGGTTCGAACACTTTTATTTCAAGCTAAATTACCATAAACGTTTTGGGTTGAGGCATTAAATACCTCTATTTATTTAATTAACCTTTTACCTAATTCTACACTTAATAATAAATCCCCTTTTGAAATTATTTTTAAACAGACTCCATCTTATTCTCATTTACGTGTTTTTGGATGTTCATGTTTTCCTAAGTTGATGTACAGACTCCATCTTATTCTCATTTACGTGTTTTTGGATGTTCATGTTTTCCTAATTTAACATCAACTTCTCACCACAAATTAGCTCCTCGTTTTGTCCATTGTATATTTTTAGGATATCCAGTCAATTATAAGGGATACCGATGCTATGATCCACTGTCCCAACGAGTCTTTATCTCTCGTCACGTTCGATTTGATGAATCTACATTTCCTTTTTCTACCTTGTCCGCTGCTCACTCTTCAAATTCTCCAGCACAATCTTTATTTTCTTTTTCAAATCCACAACTTTCATCCTATAATTTCTTTCCTTCTACGTCTAGTTCTACTCATGACAATATATCGACTTCCGCTACTCCAAGTCTAAATTTACCATCACATAGTTCTGATTCTCTCAACTCTTCTCCTTCTAACACAGACAGTCATTTGATAGTGTCACACAATTCTGGTTCTCTCAACACTTCTCCTTCTAACACAACCCCACACTTACCCTCACAATCCATTCCTGAACCAACTCATCCAATAATCACTCGTGCTAAGGTTGGCATTCATAAATCAAAGGTTCTTCCTTCCCTCTCAGTGTCAACCCTAACGCCACCCCTTGATCCCACCTCCTATACTCAAGCCTCAAAACATCCTTATTGGCGTGAAGCTATGGCTAAAGAGTACGATGCTTTAATTTCCAACAAAACCTGGGTCCTTGTCTCGCCACCTCCTAATATAAATATCATTGGCTCTAAATGGGTTTTCAGCACAAAAATAAAATTTGATGGCTCTATTGAACGTCAAAAGGCTCGCCTTGTTGCTCAAGGATACATTCAACAGCAAGGTCTTGACTTTGATGAGACTTATAGTCCTGTGATCAAGCCAACTACCATACGTGTAGTCTTGACTCTTGCTGCTTCTTTTGGATGGTCTGTCCACCAACTTGAGGTCAAAAATACCTTCCTTCATGGCAACCTTGACAAGGTGGTTTATATGAAACAGCCTACTGGCTTTGTTTATCCAGACTTTATGGCTACAAATATGCTTCATTATGTCTGTCGATTGAATAAAGCTCTTTACTGCTTAAAGCAAGCACCCCGTGTGTGGTTTCACCACTTTACTACTTATATTTTACTTCATGGCTTTGTTTCTAGTGCTGCAGACCCTTTTCTTTTGATCTTCCACAATGGTTCAAATGTTGCCATCTTATTACTCTATGTTGATGACATCATTTTAACAGCCTCTTCTGATTCTCTCTTGAGAAGTATCATCAATAAATTGGGTTTTGAGTTCGCTATGATGGACCTTGGTTCTCTAAATTATTTTCTTAGCATCTCTGGTCAAGGGTTATCTAATGGTTGGTTTCTCAATCATTCCAAATATGCCTAGGAACTCTTAGATCATGCCAACATGTCTAATTGTAAACCTATTGCAACACCTCTTGCTTCTTGTGCTACTCTTTCAATTGATAACAGTCCCCTCTTCTCAAATCCTTTGCTTTATCGCAGTTTGGTTGATGCTTTGCAATACTTAACTTTCACTCGGCAAGATATCTCATTTGTTGTAAATCAAGTTTGCCATCATATGCATTCTCCAACTGAAATGCATTTCTTTGCTGTCAAGCGTATTCTTCGCTATTTAAAGGGTACTTCGCATTTTGGTTTGTCTTTGTGTCCTAAAAAGCTTGACTGTCTTTTTGCTTACTCAGATTCTGATTGGGCTAGTTGTACTGACACTCGCCTTTCCACCTCTGGCAATTGTGTATTTTTGGGTTCTTCTTTGATTTCTTGGTCTGCAAAGAAGAAAGCTACTGTCTCTCGTTCCAGTGCCGAGGCTGAGTATCGCTCATTAGCTAGCGTTGTCACTGAGCTTACTTGGCTTCATTCCTTGTTACATGAGCTTGGTATCCATTTACCTCTTCAAAATCGTGTTTTTTGTGACAATATTAGTGCCACATACATGGCATGCAATTCGACTCAACATGCTCGCAGCAAACATATTGAAATTGACATTCATTTTGTGCGTGAAAAAGTTGCTAAAGGAATTGTCTCCATTCAATATATATTCCTACTGATCAACAACTTACCGATTTTATCATTAAGAGTTTGTCATTTCACAATTTTACTCGTCTTCGTTCCAACTTTTGCGTGGTGGACCACCCCGCTAAGGTTGTGGGGGGATGTTAGAATACTAAATATTGTATATTTAGAGTTATATTTTCATATGTGCTAGGGCTCCCTTTATATGGACTACAATTTCTTGTGTACAGACTAGGGCTTCTTTTGTATTAGTTAAAGCCCACATTGTATTCTATATATACTTTGTAATTTTGTATTGTAGAGACATCAATACATTATTCAATTCTTCACAAAAGTGACGCTAAGATTGCATCCAAACACAATATTTCCAATAACATGTAAGAAAAATTTATAATCGTAGGATCGATACACCATGAATTTAAAATACTAAGTATAAATTTAAATCAGCGTACCTTACACTAATGATTGATAATAGATCAACATGGATGTTTAGACAAACATTCTTGGTTAGTTCTTCATCTCTACCTCTCACCAATATTGACAATTTGACGGGACAAGCGATTATCAGAATGTGGAGTGGAAAGGGGAACTAGCCAAATCTATAATGTAACTCTATGGCCCTCCCATCATGGGCTTTCTTGGATAGGCCTACGCCAACTGTTAGACCATGTTAAAACCAAGGCCTTAACAATAGTAGGTCAAACTGATCAGGCCTTATAATTCAAGTCCCATTAACGTATTAATTTAGCCTGTTTTATTTTATAAAAATAAAATATTCAATTAATAGAACTATAGAAGTCTAAATTACAATAAAATTTTAAGAATCTCCCACTTAGACAAATACCAATTGATGTTTTAACCCCCCCCCCCCCCCAAAAAAAATAATTTATTTGAGAAAACAACTCTCGAGTTAACTTACAAGGTTTGATTGTGGCCACATTTTGAAAACAACAATATGGTAAGGGGACAAGACTTCTGCAATCCAATCCATTGAAAATCACTAATATCGAATCATGGCAGTGATTGCATCCTTAATTGATACAAGACCTTTTATTGTCACAAACATCAGTAAGTCCACTGACGTGGATTTAGATGGGGAGGTGTAGCAAGAAATAGTATCACAACATGACCCAAACATATGCTATTTCATTGTTGGTCCTTTGATTTTCTTGTAAGATATTGATTTCCGTACCAATATGAAATCCAAAGAAAATCTGATTTTATTGCAAAATATGAGTTCTAAAGCAATATGAAACTCCAAGAAAATTCATATGAATTTCTTATAAAATATGAGTTACGAGAACAATATTAAACTCCAAGAATATCCAATGTGATTTTCTTATAAAAAATGAGGCTCGATAATAATATGAAACTCCAAGAAAACCCCAATGACTTCTTGGGAAGTCATGTATGTCTCGATCGGTAATTCCACAACAACATGGTACCATTTATGAGACATACCCATCACCTAAAGCCCACACCTAGCCTCAAGATATCAAAAATGTGTGTACACAAATATAGATTAATCCAACAACTCTATATCTTGATGTGCATAATCCAACTCAACCCTGTAACAAAATGGGTTTAATAATAATATGAACCAAGTTAAATAGCTTCCATATTTTAATATACAAAGACTTGATTGCATATACATGTTAAAATTATGTATATCCCACATTATGAATATCGACCAAACCATCAACTTATCAGCAATGGGCCAAAAACTATGTACTCTACCACAATGTTGCTTATTATTGATCAAGTCTGTACAAGTGAAAATTTTAATTTCATATATCCACATATTTGAGGATGAATACATGATCATTATAAACAAATCTTCACCAAGAATAAATGGAATCATCAAAGATATATCGTGAGACAATATTCATCACAATATACACATATAGTGCATTAGCCCTAGCAGACAAACATTAACCTTGATTTATTGAAGACTTTAAAATTCTTCATAATAATTTTCCCAACAATTACTTATTCCACTCAACTGAATAAGCAATTCAAAATTCGAAGAATCAATCACTCCAAAATGAGCCTTCTCAAATTATTCAATTATCAAACCTACTAATGATAACCAAATGTAGGCAATTTTAGAAATCCGCAATTAGTGTCAAAATCTTTGGGGTCAAATATAGTATCAACCAAGAGTTTACTTTTCCAAACATTCCATGAAAATAATAAGATATTTTGTGCTTGGGTTCATGGAGTTAACTCAAACAATCAGTCAGCAAAGTCAATGATCAATGCTGAATATGAGAAAGATTCTCATATTAAAAATACATTAACTATTTAATATTCCAAGTTATCTAACACAAGAAGTTTCATCTTTAAATTTCAATCAAAATTTACAACCAAAAGGGACTCGAATGCTACAAAAAATTATAACTGGGGGAATTTTCAAGCTCAATCATATTATAAAGAAGTTTATTTAAAACTGAGAGAATACATGATTTTCCTTATCGACATACAACCCTTTTTGAATAAATTTCTTACCAACAAATTTGATCGAATCATTCACGAAACTTCTCATTGATCAAATATTCCTCAAAATTGACAATTAACAATAATGATCCATATCTATGACTTCCACTCATCATTGTGTGACATGGATTACAAAAAATCCATGTATTCTTAACTTAAATATCAAATTGAATACTAGGAACTATATATATTAGTTTCCCAAGATCAGGTTAAACAATTTGATAGCAATCCCTTTGCAAAATCAAGAAACACAAGATATCTTTTCCAAAATCAAAATAAAGTTATCTACTAGATAAAATCTTCAAATACTATATCCTAATTCGATATGAAAAGTGACGTACCAATTATATTTACCCTGGGAAAGTAATAAGTTGGGCAAAAATTTTCCTATTCAAGTCTTAAACCCATATATTTGGGAATATAGAAAAGAATCTGAATTCTCATGAAGCACTAAGAGCAAAATATAGGATTAATATTTTCAAATATTGCTCAATAGCTCGTAATTGAAATCTCTCATTTTGATTTCTAATAAACTTCTACATTAAATACATGAACTTCACTTTTTTCAGTATAAGGGGAAACCAAGAACATAAGCACACTCAAAAAAGTCCCTCAGGTATGACACCAAATATTATTCATGCTGATTGTTTAGAACTATCAAGCTGATAAGCGATGTTTAACAATAGGCAACGCTTTAAGATCAATGCAGTATTTCAAATATGTTCTCATAATATCTATAGTCAAGATGATACTTCATCCTTTGAAATGGACTTTCACAAATATATAAAGTTATTTTCAAGAAAACAACTTGCACATCTAAGAAGACAATTACGGTAAAATAAACTGAGTGCAACTACTCGCAAGAACCATGAATGGTTCCTTTTAAACATTATAAGAAAAACTATGATCAAATATATCATGAAGATCATAATACGCATAGCACCATAACCAATAGTATGGTCAAAATTGTGAATAATCTTTACAAATTTAATTGAAAATGTTAATTTCAATTAATAATATGATTATTCCTACTCTCAAGTGACCTAAACCTTTCATGACCACATGAAAGAATCTCTTTAATACTTGTCATGAAATAATAAAGTATTGTCAAGAGGAAGAACTCTATAGTATTCATGGAAATGATTATACAATAAAAATGACAAATACTTTGGAAAACCAACAAATAAATTCTTTTGTTATTTCCTGCGGCCAAAGAACAAATCAAATTTTATCAAATTGAAATCAGTTAAATTATCACATTATCAATACATATCAGTAATAGTGTAAAATTGAATTTATTCAAACATAATGGATTCAAAGCTACCAATGGTGGTAGTTCATTGAATATTCCATTCATAAATGCACTAAACAAGCCCATTTATCTAAAGGCTTTTAGCCCATTGGGTCTTTACAATTGTTAACCTCATAATATAACTTTAGTTGACCTAGTAATGAATGAGTCTAACTTTCATGACCAGTCTTTATTGTAGAAGAACAAGTTTTCTATTTATCAAAGATTAATATCGTCTATGATTCCGTTCATACATATATGAACACAAATCCTTATATTCAAAATTCATTAGCTATGAGGATGATTTTCATGAATCAAACTTTGGGAGAATAGATTGACAATGCCCATCATTCATATCGAGTATAGAAATAATAAGCCTTAAATTTAGTTTAAACTTTTAAGATGTCTAAAATCCTCCAATATAAAAATACTTCTTATCGCATAATCAAATGCGATATTTATGATATCAAAATCACGGAGTAACAGATTTCTTTGAAGCACAACTCTAATTTTGTGCTCAAATAAAATAGATGTAGCCGACTCCCACAATAGACAAATCATTGCTCATTTGCTTATAAGGTGAATTTTTCAATAATTAGGAGACCAAGTGATGATTCTTATTATTCAATCAAAGCACTCTATCAAAGCAACAAGCTTAGAGATTTTATTAAATGCCAAGCTAAGTCCGTATCGATAAATCTCACGGCAAACAATATATCATGTCCATCTCATATTGCCTTTAATGCCCTGAAATAACTTATTTTGTGAGTAACTTAGAATTAAAGCAATATATCGAACAACATACAATCTTTTCCATATAGGAACTAATAAAACAAAATAAACTCAATATGTTGGATATATATATATAAGCAAGCCAAACGTAATATCAACTAACGATATTGAGACCTCTTACACATAACAAACTCCCCTTTGGGCAGAGTGTGCCACACAAAGACTTTTTTTTTCACAAATGCGAATAACATGAATTCACAATAGTCATGTGGTGTGGGGGCAATTAGTGACAATAAACTTAAAACAATAAGCTTATTTATTAGAGGATGTAAGCATACAATGACAAAACTCTCCTTTGAGCAGAGTATGTCATCCACTATAGGCCCTCTATATGCAAGAACGAGCAAATAAATAGCCTGATGTTTTAAAAGTTGACTCCTTTGAGAGGAATGAGCTCTCCAACATGTACATCCCATCAATATGTCTTGCACCATCATTGTCCAAATACATTAATGTCCAAAACAAGAAGAATTCAAGAGTTATTATCAATAGGCACTAATTGGAATATGCTTGAAACAATATAGTTTTATTCCTCCAAGAGTCCAACATGTCATGACGACTCCCCTTAGGAAAAATAGTCACACATGATAGGTCCCTCCGTGCAAGAACAGTATACGACTACCCTAGTCTTCAAAAATTGTCTCCTTTGGGAGACGAACTTTCTAAACTATTGTACCTGACAATATATTCTGCACCAACTAACTGAAATTATCCATACATATCTTACCCCTTTTGGGTAAGTAAGAACGTATAATAATTTTATAAACTCGAAACATGCATGTCACAAAATTTTGCAAGTCATAACAAATAAAACATTGGTGTAACTATTTATCTCAACCCATAAAATTAGCACATGACCGAGTTAAAAACAATTGCCTAACTTACACACAGCATATGAATGCAAGATTCCCCCAAAATCAAGCACAGAGGTAGAAGAGACA
>CM047880.1:7648395-7802712 GCA_026212405.1 Petrea volubilis
TCCTCGCCCTTCGTCCCCATCTATTCTTGGGTCCCCACCGTCGTATGGTTATTATCTTGCTCATCCTCTGATATGTTAGTATTGTCAGGGTTCTAACCATACCGCCCGTGATTGCCCTATTGTGACGACCCGTAATCTGTAATATTTAAATAATTGATTTAAAATCTTTTGCCTTCTTGTAAATGTTATTATTACTTGTTGTTTTCAAATTTCGTCTGCTTTTGCGATTAACTTACAATTTGAAACGGTAAAAGTGTCAATTTTCTCGAACTTTCTATGCCCTAAAATTGCAATTTTCAAAAATATAAACTAAAATATTCTTAATTTCTGAGAAATATACATATAATTTCAGATTTATAAACATTAAATTTCATAATTTTGGAATTTTTTCTAAATTAATTAGGAATTTTCGGAATTTATGCCCAAAAACCCCAATTATGCCCTAAAACCCTAATTTTCAGTTTTTTACAAAATAAATAAATACAAATTCGAATTTTAATAAAATAAAGATATGATTTCAGATTTTATAAGATGAGGATAATCAAAATCAGATTTTATTAGATTTTATTTGATTTTATTTGATTTGTGTTAATATTTTATTAAAATATCCTACACTAATTAAGATGAATTTCTTCTAGAAATTGTGCATTTGTGTGGTCTTCCATTCATCTAGATTCATGACTCATGGATTAGGGTTACACCAAGGCTAGAATAGAGGAGGGAGGTGGAAGATTTCATTTAATTTGGCATTTAATTCTATGCCTAGTTGGAGGATTTGCATTAAATGGAAAGATTTGCATTTATTAAACCTTGGTCCCCAAGTCTTGCCTTCTACCCTCATTCTCCACTATAATAGGAACCTCCCACATACTTCCCCATCCCCAAAAACGTCCTCACACATACACACACTATACTCTCTCTATTTTCTTCCACAAACACACAAATCCCGCCTAAAAACACACCCCCATCACTTACTCTACTCTCAACACCCAAACACTTCTTATGTATAGCCTATCTTCCACCCACATATATGTACACACAAGCCCTTCTATTTTCATCCATATATACCTATAAAGCCTTCTATATCCTCTCTTTTTCCCTAAAAACATTTCAAGGTAGGAGTATTGTTTAATTTCATGAGTAAAGTAGGAATTTAAGTATCTTGTAAGTTTAGATATTTATGCTTTCATTTTCATTATAGTATTATGTGAAATTATGTGTCTACGTGCACCTATTCAAACACACACGCACCTTATGGGGTTGAATAATATTTCTACTCAACCGTCGCGTGACTCCTCCTTTCCAATACTTTTAGACAGAAATGAGATAGCGGATCAGAGTGGCGCAGCGGAAGCATTTGGAAGCTTTTTACACGATATAGTTACTTTTCTATTCTTGTGAAAATTGTGACTTTTTGTATTTTGTACAAATTATATGTGAAATAATTATTTATACAACTATGAAAATATTACCGTTGCGCGTTTCTATCCAATTTTATTTTATAAATAAAAGGGTATTTTTCCGGGTCGTGACAAATGGTATCAGAGCCGCTTGCCAGCCGGAATACTGGGAGCTAAGTGCTCTGTGGGGCAAAGTGCTACGCATACGGGAGCCACCGCTTGAGCCCGCAGAGCAAATGTTACGTCTTGAGCCCACGAGGCCAAGTGGCTATGTATTGAAAGTCTTGAGCCCACGAGGCCAAGGACTATATGTCTTGAAAGTCTTGAGCCCATGAGGCCAAGTACTACTTCTTGAATGTTTTGAGCCTGCGGGGCAAAGTGCTACGTGTGCGGGAGTCGCCTCTTGAGCCCACAGGAGCCACCTCTAGAGTCCCGACGCCTGGCAGATGGTATTGGTATGTGTGACTTTTGCTACAAAACTTCTAGTGTATCTATTGAATTTGTATTTGATTGGAATATATTTTGGGTTCTAAACTCTTTTGTGAAAGCATATTTTTGGAAAAATACCCTCAACTCTTTTACAAAATAAAGTTGAATTTCGAGGACGAAATTCTTTTAAGGAGGGGAGGATGTGACGACCCGGTAATCTGTAATATTTAAATAATTGATTTAAAATCTTTTGCTTCTTGTAAATGTTATTATTACTTGTTGTTTTCAATTTTCGTCTGCTTTTGCGATTAATTTACAATTTGAACGGTAAAGTGTCAATTTTCGAACTTTCTATGCCCTAAATTGCAATTTTCAAAAATATAACTAAAATATTCTTAATTTCTGAGAAATATACATATAATTTCAGATTTATAAACAATTACAATTCATAATTTGGAATTTTTCTAAATTAATTATGAATTTTCGGATTTTATGCCCAAAAACCCTAATTTTATGCCCTAAAACCCTAATTTTCAGTTTTTACAAAATAATAAATACAAATTCGAATTTTTAATAAAATAAAGATATGATTTCAGATTGTTATAAGATGAGGATAATCAAAATCAGATTTATTAGATTTTATTTGATTTTATTTGATTTTGTGTTAATATTTTATTAAAATATCCTACACTAATATAAGATGAATTTCTTCTAGAAATTGTGCATTTGTGTGGTCTTCCATTCATCTAGATTCATGACTCATGGATTAGGGTTACACCAAGGCTAGAATAGAGGAGGGAGGTGGAAGATTTCATTTAATTTGGCATTTAATTCTATGCCTAGTTGGGAGATTTGCATTAAATGGAAAGATTTGCATTTATTAAACCTTGGTCCCCAAGTCTTGCCTTCTACCCTCATTCTCCACTATAAATAGGACCTCCCACATACTTCCCCATCCCCAAAAACGTCCTCACACATACACACACTATACTCTCTCTATTTTCTTCCACAAACACACAAATCCCGCCTAAAAACACACCCCCTCACTTACTCTACTCTCAACACCCAAAACACTTCTTATGTATAGCCTATCTTCCACCCACATATATGTACACACAAGCCCTTCTATTTTCATCCATATATACCTATAAAGCCTTCTATATCCTCTCTTTTTCCCTAAAAACATTTCAAGGTAGGAGTATTGTTAATTTCATGAGTAAAGTAGGAATTTAAGTATCTTGTAAGTTTTAGATATTTTATGCTTTCATTTTCATTATAGTATTATGTGAAATTATGTGTCTAACGTGCACCTATTCAAACACACACGCACCTTATGGGGTTGAATGATATTTCTACTCAACGTCGCGTTGACATCCTCCTTTCCAATACTTTTTAGACAGAAATGAGTAGCGGATCAGAGTGGCGCAGCGGAAGCATTTGGAAGCTTTTTACACGATATAGTTACTTTCTATTCTTTTGAAAATTGTGACTTTTGTATTTTGTACAAATTATATGTGAAAATAATTATTATACAACTATGAAAATATTACCGTTGCGCGTTCTATCCCAATTGTTATTTTATAAATAAAAGGGTATTTTTCCGGGGTCGTGACACCTATGCTCTCTCACAAAGCCTTAATTACAAATACTACGCCTGCCTTAAGCCTCCTCTCCGCATGCACTACAATTTGATCCCAATTGGTATCCTGATACAGGAGCTTCATCTCATATGACACCACACTCTGGTAACTTGTCTAATCTCTCACCATATTGTGGCACTGATAGTGTTCTTGTAAGTGATGGTTCTCTTTTACCCATTACTCACATTGGATCTCTTCATTTTACTCATTCCAGTCACAATTTTAAATTGTCCAATGTTTTAGTTGTTCCTTCACTTTGCATAAATCTTATTTCGTCCGACGCTTTACGTCTGATAATAACTGCTCTATTGAATTTACTAATTCTGGTTTTTTTTGTGAAGGACAACATAACGAAGAAGCACCTTCTCAATTGCAGTAGTAGTGGTCCTTTCTACTCGTTTTCTTTTCATCGATCCGCTTCACACCCTTCCAGTGCTTTGGTTGCGGGTCATTGGCATCGTCATCTCGGACATCATAGTTCTACTGTTATGCATCTATTGTCTAGTTCTAGTTTTATTAAGTCATCTGAGAGTCGTCATGATTTTTGTGTTGCTTGTCAGTTAGGCAAACATTCTAGAATGCCATTTTCTAGTTCTTGTTCGCAAACTACTTTTCCATTTGAATTAATTCATAGTGATTTATGGACATCTCCGTTTCTTCATTTTCTGGATTTAAATATTATCTTTTGTTTCACAATGATTTTACTAAATTTTCTTGGGTCTATCCTTTAAAATAGAAGTCAGAAGTATTTGAAAAGTTTAAAATATTTAATTCTTTTGTTCAAATCACTTTTGTCTCTATTAAAATTTCCTATGTGATGGGGCTGTTGAATATGTTAATAAAATTGATTTTTGAACTTTTTTGGATCGCCATGGCATTCACTTACGTATTTCTTATCCTCACACCCATCAACAAAATGGTAAAGTTGAACGCATGCATTGCACCATTTTAAATATGGTTCGAACACTTTTATTTCAAGCTAAATTACCATAAAAGTTTTGGGTTGAGGCATTAAATACCTCTATTTATTTAATTAACCTTTTACCTAATTCTACACTTAATAATAAATCCCTTTTGAAATTATTTTAAACAGACTCCATCTTATTCTCATTTACGTGTTTTTGGATGTTCATGTTTCCTAAGTTGATGTACAGACTCCATCTTATTCTCATTTACGTGTTTTTGGATGTTCATGTTTTCCTAATTTAACATCAACTTCTCACCACAATTAGCTCCTCGTTTTGTCCATTGTATATTTTTAGGATATCCAGTCAATTATAAGGGATACCGATGCTATGATCCACTGTCCCAACGAGTCTTTATCTCTCGTCACGTTCGATTTGATGAATCTACATTTCCTTTTTCTACCTTGTCCGCTGCTCACTCTTCAAATTCTCCAGCACAATCTTTATTTTCTTTTTCAAATCCACAACTTTCATCCTATAATTTCTTTCCTTCTACGTCTAGTTCTACTCATGACAATATATCGACTTCCGCTACTCCAAGTCTAAATTTACCATCACATAGTTCTGATTCTCTCAACTCTTCTCCTTCTAACACAGACAGTCATTTGATAGTGTCACACAATTCTGGTTCTCTCAACACTTCTCCTTCTAACACAACCCCACACTTACCCTCACAATCCATTCCTGAACCAACTCATCCAATAATCACTCGTGCTAAGGTTGGCATTCATAAATCAAAGGTTCTTCCTTCCCTCTCAGTGTCAACCCTAACGCCACCCCTTGATCCCACCTCCTATACTCAAGCCTCAAAACATCCTTATTGGCGTGAAGCTATGGCTAAAGAGTACGATGCTTTAATTTCCAACAAACCTGGGTCCTTGTCTCGCCACCTCCTAATATAATATCATTGGCTCTAATGGGTTTTCAGCACAAAAATAAATTTGATGGCTCTATTGAACGTCAAAAGGCTCGCCTTGTTGCTCAAGGATACATTCAACAGCAAGGTCTTGACTTTGATGAGACTTATAGTCCTGTGATCAAGCCAACTACCATACGTGTAGTCTTGACTCTTGCTGCTTCTTTTGGATGGTCTGTCCACCAACTTGAGGTCAAAAATACCTTCCTTCATGGCAACCTTGACAAGGTGGTTTATATGAAACAGCCTACTGGCTTTGTTTATCCAGACTTTATGGCTACAAATATGCTTCATTATGTCTGTCGATTGAATAAAGCTCTTTACTGCTTAAAGCAAGCACCCCGTGTGTGGTTTCACCACTTTACTACTTATATTTTACTTCATGGCTTTGTTTCTAGTGCTGCAGACCCTTTTCTTTTGATCTTCCACAATGGTTCAAATGTTGCCATCTTATTACTCTATGTTGATGACATCATTTTAACAGCCTCTTCTGATTCTCTCTTGAGAAGTATCATCAATAAATTGGGTTTTGAGTTCGCTATGATGGACCTTGGTTCTCTAAATTATTTTCTTAGCATCTCTGGTCAAGGGTTATCTAATGGTTGGTTTCTCAATCATTCCAAATATGCCTAGGAACTCTTAGATCATGCCAACATGTCTAATTGTAAACCTATTGCAACACCTCTTGCTTCTTGTGCTACTCTTTCAATTGATAACAGTCCCCTCTTCTCAAATCCTTTGCTTTATCGCAGTTTGGTTGATGCTTTGCAATACTTAACTTTCACTCGGCAAGATATCTCATTTGTTGTAAATCAAGTTTGCCATCATATGCATTCTCCAACTGAAATGCATTTCTTTGCTGTCAAGCGTATTCTTCGCTATTTAAAGGGTACTTCGCATTTTGGTTTGTCTTTGTGTCCTAAAAAGCTTGACTGTCTTTTTGCTTACTCAGATTCTGATTGGGCTAGTTGTACTGACACTCGCCTTTCCACCTCTGGCAATTGTGTATTTTTGGGTTCTTCTTTGATTTCTTGGTCTGCAAAGAAGAAAGCTACTGTCTCTCGTTCCAGTGCCGAGGCTGAGTATCGCTCATTAGCTAGCGTTGTCACTGAGCTTACTTGGCTTCATTCCTTGTTACATGAGCTTGGTATCCATTTACCTCTTCAAAATCGTGTTTTTTGTGACAATATTAGTGCCACATACATGGCATGCAATTCGACTCAACATGCTCGCAGCAAACATATTGAAATTGACATTCATTTTGTGCAGTGAAAAAGTTGCTAAAGGAATTGTCTCCATTCAATATATATTCCTACTGATCAACAACTTACCGATTTTATCATTAAGAGTTTGTCATTTCACAATTTTACTCGTCTTCGTTCCAACTTTTGCGTGGTGGACCACCCCGCTAAGGTTGTGGGGGGATGTTAGAATACTAAATATTGTATATTTAGAGTTATATTTTCATATGTGCTAGGGCTCCCTTTATATGGACTACAATTTCTTGTGTACAGACTAGGGCTTCTTTTGTATTAGTTAAAGCCCACATTGTATTCTATATATACTTTGTAATTTTGTATTGTAGAGACATCAATACATTATTCAATTCTTCACAAAAGTGACGCTAAGATTGCATCCAAACACAATATTTCCAATAACATGTAAGAAAAATTTATAATCGTAGGATCGATACACCATGAATTTAAAATACTAAGTATAAATTTAAATCAGCGTACCTTACACTAATGATTGATAATAGATCAACATGGATGTTTAGACAAACATTCTTGGTTAGTTCTTCATCTCTACCTCTCACCAATATTGACAATTTGACGGGACAAGCGATTATCAGAATGTGGAGTGGAAAGGGGAACTAGCCAAATCTATAATGTAACTCTATGGCCCTCCCATCATGGGCTTTCTTGGATAGGCCTACGCCAACTGTTAGACCATGTTAAATCCAAGGCCTTAACAATAGTAGGTCAAACTGATCAGGCCTTATAAGTCAAGTCCCATTAACGTATTAATTTAGCCTGTTTTATTTTATAAAAATAAAATATTCAATTAATAGAACTATAGAAGTCTAAATTACAATAAAATTTTAAGAATCTCCCACTTAGACAAATACCAATTGATGTTTTAACCCCCCCCCCCCCAAAAAAAAATAATTTATTTGAGAAAACAACTCTCGAGTTAACTTACAAGGTTTGATTGTGGCCACATTTTGAAAACAACAATATGGTAAGGGGACAAGACTTCTGCAATCCAATCCATTGAAAATCACTAATATCGAATCATGGCAGTGATTGCATCCTTAATTGATACAAGACCTTTTATTGTCACAAACATCAGTAAGTCCACTGACGTGGATTTAGATGGGGAGGTGTAGCAAGAAATAGTATCACAACATGACCCAAACATATGCTATTTCATTGTTGGTCCTTTGATTTTCTTGTAAGATATTGATTTCCGTACCAATATGAAATCCAAAGAAAATCTGATTTTATTGCAAAATATGAGTTTCTAAAGCAATATGAAACTCCAAGAAAATTCATATGAATTTCTTATAAAATATGAGTTACGAGAACAATATTAAACTCCAAGAATATCCAATGTGATTTTCTTATAAAAAATGAGGCTCGATAATAATATGAAACTCCAAGAAAACCCCAATGACTTCTTGGGAAGTCATGTATGTCTCGATCGGTAATTCCACAACAACATGGTACCATTTATGAGACATACCCATCACCTAAAGCCCACACCTAGCCTCAAGATATCAAAAATGTGTGTACACAAATATAGATTAATCCAACAACTCTATATCTTGATGTGCATAATCCAACTCAACCCTGTAACAAAATGGGTTTAATAATAATATATGAACCAAGTTAAATAGCTTCCAATATTTTAATATACAAAGACTTGATTGCATATACATGTTAAAATTATGTATATCCCACATTATGAATATCGACCAAACCATCAACTTATCAGCAATGGGCCAAAAACTATGTACTCTACCACAATGTTGCTTATTATTGATCAAGTCTGTACAAGTGAAAATTTTAATTTCATATATTCCACATATTTGAGGATGAATACATGATCATTATAAACAAATCTTCAACCAAGAATAAATGGAATCATCAAAGATATATCGTGAGACAATATTCATCACAATATACACATATAGTGCATTAGCCCTAGCAGACAAACATTAACCTTGATTTATTGAAGACTTTAAAATTCTTCATAATAATTTTCCCAACAATTACTTATTCCACTCAACTGAATAAGCAATTCAAAATTCGAAGAATCAATCACTCCAAAATGAGCCTTCTCAAATTATTCAATTATCAAACCTACTAATGATAACCAAATGTAGGCAATTTTAGAAATCCGCAATTAGTGTCAAAATCTTTGGGGTCAAATATAGTATCAACCAAGAGTTTACTTTTCCAAACATTCCATGAAAATAATAAGATATTTTTGTGCTTGGTTCATGGAGTTAACTCAAACAATCAGTCAGCAAGTCAATGATCAATGCTGAATATGAGAAAGATTCTCATATTAAAAATACATTAACTATTTAATATTCCAATTTATCTAACACAAGAAGTTTCATCTTTAAATTTTCAATCAAAATTTACAACCAAAAGGGAACTCGAATGCTACAAAAAATTATAACTGGGGGAATTTTCAAGCTCATCATATTATAAAGAAGTTTATTTAAAACTGAGAGAATACATGATTTATCCTTATCGACATACAACCCTTTTTGAATAAATTTCTTACCAACAAATTTTGATCGAATCATTCACGAAACTTCTCATTGATCAAATATTTCCTCAAAATTGACAATTAACAATAATGATCCATATCTATGACTTCCACTCATCATTGTGTGACATGGATTACAAAAAAATCCATGTATTCTTAACTTAAATATCAAATTGAATACTAGGAACTATATATATTAGTTTCCCAAGATCAGTTAAACAATTTGATAGCAATCCCTTTTGCAAAAATCAAGAAACACAAGATATCTTTTCCAAAATCAAAATAAAGTTATCTACTAGATAAAATCTTCAAATACTATATCCTAATTCGATATGAAAAGTGACGTACCAATTATATTTACCCTGGGAAAGTAATAAGTTGGGCAAAAATTTTCCTATTCAAGTCTTAAACCCATATATTTGGGAATATAGAAAAGAATCTGAATTCTCATGAAGCACTAAGAGCAAAATATAGGATTAATATTTTCAAATATTGCTCAATAGCTCGTAATTGAAATCTCTCATTTTGATTTCTAATAAACTTCTACATTAAATACATGAACTTCACTTTTTTCAGTATAAGGGGAAAACCAAGAACATAAGCACACTCAAAAAAGTCCCTCAAGGTATGACACCAAATATTATTCATGCTGATTGTTTAGAACTATCAAGCTGATAAGCGATGTTTAACAATAGGCACGCTTTTAAGATCAATGCAGTATTTCAAATATGTTCTCATAATATCTATAGTCAAGATGATACTTCATCCTTTGAAATGGACTTTCACAAATATATAAAGTTATTTTCAAGAAAACAACTTGCACATCTAAGAAGACAATTACGGTAAAATAAACTGAGTGCAACTACTCGCAAGAACCATGAATAACCCCTTTTAAACATTATAAGAAAAACTATGATCAAATATATCATGAAGATCATAATACGCATAGCACCATAACCAATAGTATGGTCAAAATTGTGAATAATCTTTACAAATTTAATTGAAAATGTTAATTTCAATTAATAATATGATTATTCCTACTCTCAAGTGACCTAAACCTTTCATGACCACATGAAAGAATCTCTTTAATACTTGTCATGAAATAATAAAGTATTTGTCAAGAGGAAGAACTCTATAGTATTCATGGAAATGATTATACAATAAAAATGACAAATACTTTGGAAAACCAACAAATAAATTCTTTTGTTATTTCCTGCGGCCAAAGAAACAAATCAAATTTTATCAAATTGAAATCAGTTAAATTATCACATTATCAATACATATCAGTAATAGTGTAAAAATTGAATTTATTCAAACATAATGGATTCAAAGCTACCAATGGTGGTAGTTTCATTGAAATATTCCATTCATAAATGCACTAAACAAGCCCATTTATCTAAAGGCTTTTAGCCCATTGGGTCTTTACAATTGTTAACCTCATAATATAACTTTTAGTTGACCTAGTAATGAATGAGTCTAACTTTCATGACCAGTCTTTATTGTAGAAGAACAAGTTTTCTATTTATCAAAGATTAATATCGTCTATGATTCCGTTCATACATATATGAACACAAATCCTTATATTCAAAATTTCATTAGCTATGAGGATGATTTTCATGAATCAAACTTTGGGAGAATAGATTGACAATGCCCATCATTCATATCGAGTATAGAAATAATAAGCCTTAAAATTTAGTTTAAACTTTTAAGATGTCTAAAATCCTCCAATATAAAAATACTTCTTATCGCATAATCAAATGCGATATTTATGATATCAAAATCACGGAGTAACAGATTTCTTTGAAGCACAACTCTAATTTTGTGCTCAAATAAAATAGATGTAGCCGACTCCCACAATAGACAAATCATTGCTCATTTGCTTATAAGGTGAATTTTTCAATAATTAGGAGACTCAAGTGATGATTCTTATTATTCAATCAAAGCACTCTATCAAAGCAACAAGCTTAGAGATTTTATTAAATGCCAAGCTAAGTCCGTATCGATAAATCTCACGGCAAACAATATATCATGTCCATCTCATATTGCCTTTTAATGCCTGAAATAAACTTATTTTTGTTGAGTAACTTAGAATTAAAGCAAATATCGAACAACATACAATCTTTTCCATATAGGAAATAATAAACAAAATAAACTCAAATATGTTGATATATATATATATAAGCAAGCCCAAACGTAATATCAACTAACGATATTGAGACCTCTTACACAATAACAAACTCCCCTTTGGGCAGAGTGTGCCACACACAAAGACTTTTTTTTTCACAAATGCGAATAACATGAATTCACAATAGTCATGTGGTGTGGGGGCAATTAGTGACAATAAACTTAAAACAATAAGCTTATTTATTAGAGGATGTAAGCATACAATGACAAAACTCTCCTTTGAGCAGAGTATGTCATCCACTATAGGCCCTCTATATGCAAGAACGAGCAAATAAATAGCCTGATGTTTTAAAAGTTGACTCCTTTGAGAGAATGAGCTCTCCAAACATGTACATCCCATCAATATGTCTTGCACCATCATTGTCCAAATACATTAATTGTCCAAAACAAGAAGAATTCAATGAGTTATTATCAATAGGCACTTAATTGGAATATGCTTGAAACAATATAGTTTTATTCCTCCAAGAGTCCAACATGTCATGACGACTCCCCTTTAGGAAAAATAGTCACACATGATAGGTCCCTCCGTGCAAGAACAGTATACGACTACCCTAGTCTTCAAAAATTGTCTCCTTTGGGAGACGAACTTTCTAAACTATTGTACCTGACAATATATTCTGCACCAACTAACTGAAATTATCATACATATCTTACCCCTTTTGGGTAAGTAAGAACGTATAATAATTTTATCAACTCGAAACATGCATGTCACAAATTTTGCAAGTCATAACAAATAAAACATTTGGTGTAACTATTTATCTCAACCCATAAAATTAGCACATGACCGAGTTAAAAACAATTGCCTAACTTACACACAGACAATATGAATGCAAGATTCCCCCAAAATCAAGCACGAGGTAGAAGAGACAATATAAGTGTCTAGTGTTGTAGAGTTGTGGCCGATCGGAGTTCACAATTTTCAATTAGCTAACATGTATCTAGCTAGGCTCAGAGAAGGAGTTGGGCTCATGTCTTCTAAGTATAGTCATAGTTAGGTTTCTTCTTCTCCTTTAGTCAAATCTCTTCCTTCTTTAATTCCCATGTAGAAACAAATTCTCATCCAGAGATGTGATTTGGTTGAAGCAAAGTCGGTACAGATATCAAAGAATTTAAGTTAAAGTGGAGGGATATATCTCTAGTTTATATCTACTGTATAGTAGGTTATATTTCTTTGTCATTCAATGATGATGGATTGTAATTGCCTGTTCTTCAATTGGAGTATTCATACAATTAATTGATTGTAATAGACATTGATGTAATTTGTCTATTGTAATTCAAGCAAAAATAAAGTTTAGAGTATATTGATGGGAATTGTTATTGACACTCTCAAATTATTATTAGCGCTCCATTCTTATTCTTTTTATTTAAAAATTGGCTAAAATACCAATTGATTTTAAGACATGATTGGATATACTTTAGCCTCTCAATTATATGCTATATCCGATTTGCTCCCTTAAAGAATCAAATACAACTTACACGCCATGCAATCAAAAACATAGTTAAATTTGTCCTTACACCAATCCTATTTATACATTTTTTTTTCTTTTTGCATTTAGCATTCTAAATTCATCTTCAAATCCTTTATTAGTTATAAAAAATAATTTTCATTTTAATTTTGAAAACTAATTGATAGCTTAAGTAAATAGAAATAAAAGCAATGTTAATAAGATATTGTAATAATACCTAAATGTTAAACATGGAGAAACTATTCTAATTCTTTTAACATGATAAATTTATTTAAGTATAAATTCCAAGTGAAGTTTGACTATTTTGAATAAAAATTGATAAATATTTTTTAACCATCACTACTAGAAAAAACAGATTTAGCCACGGATTTTTTTCGTGGCTAAAAGTGGCGTAGGTAATTTTAGCCACGACCATTTATCCACGGTTTTACTCAGCTATGGATTAGCCACGGCCTGGTTGTGGCTAATGTACATGGCTAGAAATTAATAAAAATAAAAAATAAATAAATTAAAGGTAACTAAATATAAATTAGCTAAATAAATTTCATTAATTTTTCTTATAAATAAATAAAATGATTTTTCTTATATTTAACATATATATCTATATTATATTTTAAATATAAATTAGCTAAATAAATTTCATTAGTTTTATCTATTTTTATAATTTATTTGTTTTAATAATTTTTGATTTATTAACCTAATTTTTGTTTTTTATTTCAAATATTTAGGTAAAATATTTATTTCAACAATTTCAATAACTAATTTTATTTTCCTATTGAGTAAAATGAATAATAATCCTAAATCAATTTAAATACACAAATCAAACATTTGAATTTATTTTGTTGAATTAGTTATTTAAATTAATTTTTGACAAGTTATATCAAATGATTTTTGATCACTAGTTAAATCAAACTCGTCTTATTTTATTTGTTTATAAATGTATTTAAGCATAGCTCTATCTTTATATTGTGGTATAACTTTCATAATTTAATGAAATTATTTATGTTGACAAGTAGTATTCCAAATAAGTGTTTCATTTTTATATTTCTACTGTATTGCATGAATATACATCAATTGTAAATATTTCAAATAAAGTGTATAATTAAGAAAATAATTTTAAACATATAATTCTATAGCATAAATGTATATTATGAAATAAAAGATAAAATACCATCTAAAATATGAAAACTTATTGGAGTTGTAGCCTTCAAATATTTTGAAAATCCAATATATATATATATATATATATATCTCATGTTATATATGTCATGGTCCAGTCCTTTATTTTGTTTTTACTAATCTTTGGCTTTTCTTTTTTTGTTATTTAAAATTATTTAGTGACTGAACAAGTAATTTATTCATTATAAAAAATATTTAATAAATTAATTGCAAAAACAAAAATTATCACAAAAATTTATTTAGATAATTTATATTTAGAATTTCGCATAATTTATAATAGTTAAGTATAGCAAAAACTATCCTTCAACAAAAAATTAAAGTGGTGTAGTAGTCTGATACTTTAATTTCAACCAAGAGATTAAGAGTTCAAAACACATCAGATTCAAAAAATAAAAAAAAAATTATTTTGTGGCTAACAACTAGCTGTGGCTAGCCCGTGGCTAATTTAGCCACAGTCAGGTTGTGGCTATTAGCCACGAGCTAGCCACGGCTTGTCCGTGGCTAGCCCGTGGCTAAACCACTTTGGCCTTATTAGCTTAGTTATTTTACACTAAAATATTGTAAATTATCAATAACAATTATACATTGTTGAATTATTAATAAATCTATAATATAAGTTATGAAAATTGATCAATTACAAACTTTCAAAACCAGATAATTAACTCTTATATATAAACAATTGACAATAAACGTTGAAGTTGACTGATTTGGAGTATACTTATATACTTATATATTTAGTATAATCCAACATATTATCATAGTATAATAAAATGGTAAATTAAATCTAACGAAATAATTATGAAAGTTAAGTTGTATATTAACTCAATAAAATATTATAATATCGTCAAATAATTGATACGATCATTCATCATTGGAATTGATATTGAAATAAACATTGAAATATATCAATCATCTATATGAAATAAACATATATCAGTGTATTATATATGTAACATGTGTTATATATGTACATATATATCTGATATATATACATCTAATTGTATATTAATACACACACACACACACACACACATATATCTATATGAGTATATCCAATCTTATATGTATGTAATATATCGAATCATTTTTTATATATATCAATATATATATATAATATACATATATTAGTTAAGTGTAGCAAAAACTAATTATTAAACAAAAAGTTAAAGTGTTGTCGCGGTTTAATGCTCTAACTTCAACTATGAAGTCAAGAGTTCCAACCATACTTGGTGTTAAAAAAAATAAAAAAAAAACTTGGCCACGGATTTTTTCGCCACGGCTTCATGTCCATTAGCCACGATCAAGCCATGGTTAATTTAGCCATGGTCTAGCCATGGTTAATTTAGCCATGGTGGCAGCAATTTTCGCGCCAATTTTAGCCACGAAAAATAGCCACGGCCAAGTTGTGGCTAATTTAGCCACAGGCAATCCGTGGCTAAGTTTGTTTCTTTTTTTTTTTTTTAATCCGTGGCTAATAGCCATGGATTAGACATGGATTTTTTTCATGGCTAAAATCCATAGCTATTAACTGTTTTTCTAGTAGTACATATTTCAAATATATTTTTTTTTATATTAAATTAAATTATAATATATTTAATAAAATTTGAACTCTTTAAAAAAGTTACAATATACATTCAATTTTTCTTTTTAGAAAAAGAAATACAAAAATTGATGTAATTATGGAAAATATAATTATTTATATATTTAAAAGAGTTTCAAGTTTACTTTTGCTTGGAAAGTAAATAACTTGAGTTTCAATTAAAGCATGTTTCAAATTAAATTTAGATTATAAATTGGAACAAATACTTAGTAAATATATAGATACACATTTGTATAGATTTGAGTATACTTTTGTTGAAATATATTATTGGTGGATGGAGGGGGTTTGGGTGTTGGATTAACTAGTTTAATAGAGGTAAATGATAAATAGCCTGTAATTAAGGGGGTAAAGTGTGTTTAATTTTTATTTTAAAATAAAAGGGCATTTTGGACAATTTATCAATACACAAATGAGATTATAATAATTTTGAAGTGCCAATAAATTAAATGAGCGCCAAAACATGTAAGCTAAAATAAAAGTTCTATTATTAATATTGCATGTGTTTTTTTTCGAAATCCATATGTGTGTGTGTGTATTGAAATATGAGATTACATGTTGCGTTCCTTCAAATCCCAATCATAATATTTTGTCTCGAAAAAATATACACCATCATCTCGTGCTTCCCAAAAGCAATTCTTATTTCTGCAATACTGTTTCCTCCCTGCTGAAAAAGCATCAAAATGTTTTGTTTTTATAAGCGACGGTAAAGTGACGCTGAGATCGCATCCAAACACAGTATTTCCAATAAATTTCTCACAGAACGTCCATTTCAATTCTTGATTCGCAGCAAGCGCATGATTTCCTAGATCATCGTTTCCAGATCTGCAGTGCAGTTGCAGCGGCGGGGAACTTGGGGAGAGATTGTTAACCACATGAACAGTAAGTCTTGAGGTAATACAAATGCCTTTGTTCGAGGCAAATGCTAGAACAAGATTGGCTATTATAAAGAGAAATAATATCACCCTTCTAATCATTTTTGTACACCGCAATTTTCTAACAAGATCAAACAATATGTGATGTGGATGTTTTGAAGAATATTGTTATTTTTCATCTCCCAATTGAAGTTCATTTTATAAAGCCAAGATAATTCCTAGATATAGAAATTTGTAATTATCTAATAGATGAAAATGGAGTTGGATATTTGAAGCGAAATGTGGAAAGTTGAGATAGATTTGAACATACTTAGATGTAATCACAAAGTAAAATATATATGCAATTCAAGAGTTGTTTGCCTCTAGGTAGAATATTTTGTTGTAAATGTAATAGGTAGATATTTTAAAATAGATCGCACACTATGATTGTATTGTGACAATGAGGAAAGTCGTAATTTTGAAAAGGCTGCTGATAATTTCAGAACAAGATCCATAAAATCAGAGCAAATTATAGTTAATCACTCTTTTGCCCATTTTTGCCCCATCCTCAAAACTGCATACCATTTTAATTCCTATTCTATCGATGCCATTTTATATCTTGAAAAGTGAAAGAATCCTATATTTTTCTCCCTTCTTTAATTATTTTTTTTTGCCTCATTATTTATTAGATTTTTTCTACTTCTCTATAATATATAATATTTTTGACTACAAGTTTTGAGTGATTTAATTTTGCATATATCTTTCAATTGCTTAGAAATTTTACTAGAATATTTATAACAAAGATTAACATTAATTGTATAATATAGTTGGATGAATTTTTTAGTGACAAATAATTTAGTCAATCTTAACTCCTCTTCTTCACATTTTCTTGCAATACTTTTTAGAATTTTGATTTTATAACATACTAATTTTACATTTGTATAAATCAAAATTTTATTATATATTCCATGTAGTCTTATGATTTTACGAGTTATTGGACTATAGGATTTTTTTTTAAAAAAAATTCAATGTCTATATTATTTCAATTTATCATCATTGTTTTATTTTATTGAAGTATTTCATGAAAAAAAAAAGAACAAGAGATATTTCTAGATAGTAATTAAATATTTTGTAGAAAAGAATTCAAAGTATAATAATGCTCTTTCATTATTATTGTGACAAATAAGTCATATCTTTTCAGTCAAACCCAACAAAGATAGATGACCACCATTATTATTGTCATTCCACTAATTTTTGCGAATTAATTTCACTTTATATAACTACAATCATGCATCATCAGGCATCGCCATCTATAATCTGATACTATCACTACTTTTTTCTTGATGTTCATAAGTATGTGCAAAATTGCCACATCAAATTTGTGTCGAAGAAAGTGATCGCAAACTGTCTTGTCAAATTTGCAATGGGTACGGGTGGTTGCAAAGTTGCACGTTTTCGTATAGATTTAATAATTTGACCACCAACTTTGATCGTAGAAAAATTCCCCAACAATGGTTGGTCAAACCCATCCTATCTGTGGCAAATTCGGTCACCATTTGCGATTGATATTTGTCGATCACAAAATTCCATTGCAATTTGGTATTTTTATAATACTAGACCATGTGAATTTTATCTTAAAACCTCATAGAAAATACCAAGAACACAACTCGCAATTACGTCCCACCTTGAGAAAGATATCTTTTTTAACAGATACATAACTCGGGGGTGGGGTATTATAATTTTTAAAATAAGAGGGAATAATTTATAATTAGACTATTCCACAAGGGGTGTAGATATAATTTCCCCTTATTTTTTTGTATGGGGATTTACTTTGATGAGTTTATTAGCGGGTGTGTTTACATTATGTAATTTCCCTTTATAATTCTGTAGTACAACCTCATGTATAATTTTCTTTGCTTGTTTATTATTTTTATTTTTATTAAATTCAATAAAGCTATTTATTTGTGTTCAGAAAGTGTGATCGTGAGTTAATAGTATCACAAAGTAATAGAGAGAATTCAGGAATAAAAATTTGTTTTATTAATGAAATTTAAAGTTAACCATGTAAAATATCTCCTATATCAAATAAATAAACAAGAATGATGAGATTTATAATTACTTGGGTAATTCTCACCTCAAAAATTAGATTTTGGGATTGAGTTACATCCAACTCCCATGTATTTTCACTTGATCGTCGCAAATTGCCACCAAATTAACTATCACTCTTATTAATTATATATTCAAATTAATAATTCTAATTTTTGGTGCTCTTGTGCAAAGCGTTTTTTTGTTTCCTCGCTATGCTGTTTCTGTTCTTCCACAACCTACTCTCTTTGTCTGAGTTTTTCAATGAATTTCAACAGTGCTCCCAACCAAGAAACACCGCCCATAATGTCTAGTTAGATTAATAGAAGGAGGCATTGAGCTTAATCAACTCAAGGGGGCTGGCTAGAGGAAAATGATGTTGTCCGACGACAGAGGAACATGGAGGATTCTATTGAGATTGAGTTATGTTCTAAGGAGAAATTAAATAGAAAAAAGCTACGATATCTTTAGCCAAAGGTAAAAGAGACAATATATATATATATATATATATAAGCATTTGGTGTTGTAGAGTTGAGATGTACGTAGTAGTTGTGGCTAGTTGGAGTTCACATTCTTGAATTAGCTAACATGCATCTAACTAGGCTCAAGGAAAGAGCCAGACTCATGTCTACTAAGTATAGTCATAGTTAAGTTTCTTCCTCCTTTAGTCAAATCTCTTCCTCATTTAATCCCCATGTAAAAACAAATTCTCATTCGAAGACGTGATTTGGTTAAAGCAAAGTCGGTGCAGATGTAAAATTAGTTAAGTTAACGTAGGTATTAACTCTAGTTTAATACTAGTTTATTTCTACTGTATAGCAGGTTATATTTCTTTGTCATTCGATGATGATTGATTGTAATAGTTTGCTCTTTAGTTGGAGTATTCATACGTACAATTACTTGATTCTAATAGACATTGATTTAATTTGTTGATTGTAATTCAAGAAAAATTGTAACGATCCCGATATTCCTTTATATTTTGTTAAACATAAATAGTAATTTTTACATAAAACATATACAAAATACAAAAGTTATAATTTTCACAAAATACAAAAGTAACTTTATTAAGTAAAATGCTTCAAAACAGCCATTGTTTCCACTGCGCCCCTCAAATGCCACCGCTCATTTCTGTCTAAAAAGTGTTTGAAAAGAGGAGTCAACGCGACGGTTGAGTAGAAATATCACATAATTACCTAAGTTGCTTGTGTGTGTTATTTGCACATATGCTCACGTAATTAAAATAATAATCACATAATTATTCATATAATGATCACATAATGAACATAGAGATTTTACTACTAGAAAAATAAAAAGATTAGAACTTTTCCTACACTACTTAGGAAATTAATGCAATATTCCTACCTTTCCCAAAAGTGATTTATGAAAGTAGTGAGAGTATATAAAAGGCTACTAATGTGTGTATATATATTTATAAGTGGAGGGATAAGTATATATAAATATATATGTAGAAAGGATATATGTATACATGTAGGTGTTCAAAGGTGTAAGAAGAAAGTGAGATTTTGAAAGGAATTTGTAAATGTAAGAGGGTATATAAAGGGCTATATGGAAGGCTAATGGGTATATATGGATATAAATAGAAGGGTTTGTATATATATGTATGTGGGTGGAAGATAGACTATAAATAGGAAGTGTTTTGTGTGTTAAAAGTAGAGTGAGTGTGGGGGTGTGTTTTTAGGCGGGATTTTGTGATGAAAATGGGGTTGGGGTTGTGATCTATTTATAGAGGAGAAAAGATGAAATAACTAATATTATAACAAAATAAATATACAAACCATACATTCTATATGGGTATTTATATATACACATCTCTATACTAATAACCTAGTATATATATGTTTATGTATGTGGACATATAGGTGTATATATAGATATATCAATCACCACTAGTCTAAATATGTGGATGTGTGTGTGAATATGTAGATATAGAAATGACCACTAGGTGATATATGGATGTGTGTGTGTATATGTAGATATAGAAATCACCACTAGATGATATATGGATGAGTGTGTGTATATGTAGATATAGAAATCACCACTTATAACAACCCCGGTAACCAAGCGTATTATAATTTATATTCCAAAGTATAATTTACATTCCAAAAATCAGGGAATAGCAAACCTACTTAGATATAAAACATAATATCAAAATAATACACCAAGTTCAAGACATCGGGTGCAAGTGTATTTTTTTACAACATACTTAAAGTTGATTATCGTAAACAACAAATACGCAGCGGAATATTCGTAGCTCTCTTTCTAATAAAAGGCTTCAAACTGTTCTTCCTCCTCGACCTCATTTAAGTTATTCTCGAGCTCATCTAAAATATATCATATGAACACAGTCAACATATATAGTTGAGTAGAAAATTACTTAAGCATATAAAATGCTCGTGTGTGTGATTTGCACATAGGCACATATGGTTACTTTGCACATAAAAATAGGTTTTCATTTCAAACCTTTCTCTTCACGTAACAGTGACCCTTATGACTCCCCCGGCCAAAATAACAACCAGCACATTACTCCCGCCTGCCTTATCCTCCAATGGTAGTACCCCGAGTGTTACGCCAAATTTTTCTACGACCCACTCTCTTATGTAGATCACTCCGTCTACATAAGGGGGGATTAGGAGATAGAGGGAGTGAGAACTCTTACAGACGGCTGCCCCATTGGTATGTCCCGACGGAACTCACCCAAACCACTCTGATATTTTTCATGCCCATTTCACAATCACAATTTATGCACATAATCTTGGAAGTCTTGCTTCCGTATTTCACATATTATTCCAACATGCTTTGAAAAGCATATCCTCAATAAAATAGTAGAAGATAAAGGAATATAGAAATTCATATTTTCATAAACATGTAAAATATGAGGATAAATTATCATCAAAATATAAAAGTATGAATATATATATATATATATATACACGGTAACACACACATACATATATATTCAAATATATGAATTTTGACTAAAATATACCTATGAAACATATATATTGACTAAGACATAATTACACATAATCTTAAGAATTTTGAAGTACATAGATTAAAATATAATAACATCTTAAATATATTTAGATATATATATATATATAGCTAGATAACATATATATCTCACGGCAACACACACATGTGTCTATATATATATATATATATAGTTTTAGTATATAAATTGGAGACATGCTATAATCTTGATTAAAAGACCTCTAATTAAACACAACCATATGTATTATGTATATATGTATATGATACGTATATCTATATAACATATATATATTTACAAACATAAAAAGGGTCAAACATATTTGTAGAAAATACAATAGAAATATATTTGGTAACTTTAAATCATGTGTTTGCAAGAAAATCATATATGTTGTCAAACTAACACTTTTCATATGTTATTTTCCAAATAAGATGAACATAATGTCAAATATACTATATTACCCTAAACTTGCAATATAGTGAATTTTCATGAACCTCTAAGCGTAGAAGATAAAGGAATATAGAAATTCATATTTTCATAAACATGTAAAATATGAGGATAAATTAAGATATCATCAAAATATAAAAGTATGAATATATATATATATATATATATATATATATACACGGTAACACACACATACATATATATTCAAATATATGAATTTTGACTAAAATATACCTATGAAACATATATATTGACTAAGACATAATTACACATAATCTTAAGAATTCTGAAGTACATAGATTAAAATATAATAACATCTTAAATATATATATATATATATAGCTAGATAACATATATATCTCACGGCAACACACACATGTGTCTATATATATATATATATATAGTTTTAGTATATAAATTGGAGACATGCTATAATCTTGATTAAAAGACCTCTAATTAAACACAACCATATGTATTATGTATATATGTATATGATACGTATATCTATATAACATATATATATTTACAAACATATTTATAGAAAATACAATAGAAATATATTTGGTAACTTTAAATCATGTGTTTGCAAGAAAATCATATATGTTGTCAAACTAACACTTTTCATATGTTATTTTCCAAATAAGATGAACATAATGTCAAATATACTATATTACCCTAAACTTGCAATATAGTGAATTTTCATGAACCTCTAAGCGCATAATGATCATATAATATTTCATAAAATCAAATAATATTTGCAAGACCATATGCTAGCACATAATTTTAACTAAGAATGCACAAAGTAATGAAACTAATTTCATGACTTCATGTAACCTCCTTCAAAAGGCAAGAAAACCTCTACTTATATGAATAAGTAAGGTTTCTACCTTTGTTCTTTTCTTTTGTTTTGAGGGTATAGTATGATGTAAGGATGGAAAGATAGAAAATTAGTGGGTTTTTAGAAGAAAACAAGAGGGTATGAGGGTGTGTGTGGTGACCGGTTGAAATTGAGGGAAAAAGGAGTAGCAAATTAGTGAATTTTGAGAGAAATTAGGAAGAGTGTGTGTGAGTGTGTATTATGGCCGGTTCCTAGGAGAGAAATGGTGGAAATTTTGGTCTTGTTTTATAGAAATGAGAGGAAGAAAGCAATTATTTTATTCTTAGGTCATTTTCTTCATAATTACAATTTTCCACCTAGCTAAATACATTAAATGAAGTCTTCCATGTGGAAGACTAATTAAGCTTGAGTGTCCAAGCTATGATATGATTCATAAGCTACATAAATGTGATCCATGCATTAATATTTATTTATAGTGTATTAGAGGAGATTTTTCTTGTCAAATATCATAAAATGGTCAACATCTAGCGTTTGTAAATTTTCTTTATTTTAAATCCGAAAATCAGTTTTTAAATGGTTAAAATCCAAAATTTATACTTATAATTTTAGTAAATATATTATGGCAATTAAAAATTCGAAATTTATATTTTTATTTGGGAGTTTATAATTTTATGGGAATTTATGACTTAATTTGAGCAATATTCGAAAATCAAGGAAATTAAATTCTAATTTTTGACAAATATATTTTTCCAAGTCATACTAGTCTAGAATATGTAGTTATGAATTATTAAAGAAGAAAATACATTTTTGAAAGAATTATTATTTGTAGAAAAAGTAATTGCATAAATTCTTATAAATAAGAAATTACTTAAGGAAAATTAATAATTTTAGGAAATTATTTTTCCTATAATTATATATATATATATATATAAAGGTTGGAGAGATAGAAAAATATACAATTATATATGAATGGTAAAGATTAATACACATTTTGATAGTTGAAATGCTAAGAGGTAAAAGTTCCATGTAATCTTCCTTTTTACCACATATTCCATGAAAATGACATAATTAGGTAATTAAATTACTAGATAACATATTTAGCTCATTATATGTATTATTTTATTGTGTATTTTCGGATATATATATATAGGTATATATTTTGATAGCATTATTTCAAAAATGGTAGAATTGTGGAGTAAATAATTAATTCTAGTAATTGTATAGTTTCTAAAGTAAATTTTCTTATTAATTTCGAAATTATGGAGAAAATGCAAGTTAATTTTATGATATGGAGATAATAGTGCCAAATAATAAAATTAACATCGACGGTTTAGTTTTCGAAAATTGAGGGGAATTTCGTAGATTTCAATTTCACTAATGACAAATCACATTTTTATAAAATGCATGTAATGTAATGTGAATAAAATGATAAAATAGTAAAAATACTTAATAATTCCAAGTTTAAAATAATGTGGTTTACCGGGTCGTCACATCCTCCCCTCCTTAGAAAATTTCATCCTCGAAATTGTGTTTTACGCCTACTCGAACAACTGCGGGTATTTCTCTTGCATTTCCTCTAGCTGTTCCCAAGTACTTTCTTCTATCCCATGATACTTCCATAGAACGCGTAGTAACAGAATCGTCTCGTTTCTTAATGTGTGCTCTTGGAAGTCTAAGATCTTAATCGGCTCTTCAATATAATTCAAGTCTTTGCCAATCTCCAAGGCTTCATGGTTCACCACGTGAGAGGGGTCAGGTTGGTATTTCTTAAGCATCGAAATATGAAATACATCATGTACTCCTGCTAGTGCTAGAGGTAGAGCTAATTTGTACGCAACTTTTCCCACTTTCGCTAATATTTCAAAAGGTCCAAGATAGCGGGGCCTTAGCTTTCCTTTCCGTCCGAACCTTACTAGTCCCTTCCTTGGTGAAACCTTTAAGAATACAAAGTCACCTTCCTCGAATTCGAGATCTTTTCTCCTTTTATCGGCATAACTCTTCTGACGACTGTATGCAGTTTCCATTCGCTTCTTAATTGTCTCGTGAACCAGTTCCGGGCATAAAAGTTTACTTTCACCTACTTCGCTCCAGCAAACAGGAGATCTGCACTTACGTCCGTAAAGAGCTTCGAACGGCGCCATCCCTATCATGGCTTGGTAGCTATTGTTTTAAGCGAATTCTGCAAGAGCTAGGTGTCGATCCCAACTTCCATCGAAATATAAGGTACAAGCCCTATGCATATCTTCCAGAATTTGAATAACCCTTTCCGTCTGTCCATCGGTTTGTGGGTGAAATGCCGTACTGAAGTTTAATTTGGTATTTAGGGTTTTTTGTAACCCTTGCCAAAATTTGGAAACAAACCAAGGGTCTCGGTCCGATACTATATTTATTGGAACACGGTGTATCCTGAGAATATCATTCGTATAAATTTCTGCCATTTTGTCCAAGGAGCAAGTCTTAGAAAATGCAATAAAATGGGCGCTTTTCGTAAGTCTATCCACCACTACCCATACTGCATCATGTCCTTTTTGTGTTAGCGGTAGTCCTATAACAAAATCCATCATAATGTGTTGCCACTTCCATTCAGGAATCGGTAATGGCTGTAGCAACCCAAACGACTTTTGATGGCTCGCTTTAACTCGTTGACAAGTCAAACATTTGGATACGAATTCAGCTATTTGCTGCTTCATTTTGGGCCACCAATATTGTCTTTTAACATCCTGATACATCTTGTTCGTCCCTAGATGAATTGTATACTTCGTATTGTGACTCTCCTCCAGTATTTCCCTTTTCAACTGCTCGTCATTTGAAACACATATTCAGTTTTGGAGTCTTACAATTCCATCATTTGGCAATATGAACTCCTTTTCTTCCCCACGGTTAATCCTATTCTTGATTTGTTGGAGTTCCTCATCTGTTTCTTGAGCTTCTTTGATCCTTTGAATTATGACGGGCTATGCATGCAAGTGTGAAAACAAAATTCCAAATTTTCCTTCCTTAGGTTTCCAACTCGAGACGTCTTCTAGCATTTTCCATTCTTGAGTTATCATACAAGCAAGATTGGCTTTTCTGCTTAGTGCGTCAGCTACGATATTTGCCGTTCCCGAATGATATTGAATGTCGCAATTAAAGTCGGCTAACATTTCTAACCACCTGCGTTGTCTCATATTCAACTCCTTTTGAGAGAATAAGTACTTGAGGCTCTTGTGGTCAGTGAATATTTCAAACGAAGTTCCATAAAGACAGTGTCTCCACTTCTTGAGAGCAAAGACAATGGCCGCCAATTCTAAATCATGAGTTGGATAATTCTCTTCATACGGTTTCAACTTCCACGAGGTGTATGCCACCACTTTCTTGTTCTGCATGAGTACACCTCTTAAACCTTCTTTGGATGCATCTGTATAAATGAGGAATCCATCATTTCCTTGTGGTAAAGCTAATACAGGGGCAGTGACCAATCGATTCTTTAACTCTTGAAAGCTGTTTTCGCAATGCTCATCCCACACAAATCGCACCTTAGATTGGGTCAGTCTAGTTAAAGGGTTGGCAATTTCGAGAATTCTTTGATAAATCGTCGATAATATCCCGCCAATCCCAAGAAGCTTCGTACCTCTGTGACTGTTGTGGGTGGTTTCCACTCTACCACTGCCTTAACTTTTCCTGAATCAACTGCAAGTCCGTCTTTCGATATTATATGTCCAAGAAATGCTACTTGTGTAAGCCAAAACTCACATTTGCTGAATTTGGCATACAATTTTTCTTTCCTCAATGTTCGAAGTACTATCCTCAAATGTTCCCTATGCTCTTCTTCCAACTTTGAATAGACTAATATATCATCTATAAATACAACTACAAATTGGTCCAAATATGGTCGGAATACTCGATTCATCAAGTCCATGAAGTTTGCAGGGGCGTTCGTTACTCCAAAAGGCATTACTACAAATTCGTAGTGACCATATCTAGTGTTAAACGCAGTTTTAGGAATATCTTCCTTTCGGATCCTTACTTGATGATACCCAGATTTTAGATCTAATTTTGAATAGACAACAGCTCCTTGTAGTTGGTTAAATAATTCATCGATGTTCGGGAGCGGGTATTTATTTTTGATGGTAACTTGGTTAAGAGAGCGGTAATCGATACACAATCTCCAGGTCCCGTCTTTCTTTTTGACGAACAGTACCGGAGCTCCCCAGGGTGATGAACTCGGCCGAATAAATCCTTTATCTAATAAGTCTTGAAGTTGTGTCTTAAGTTCTTTCAATTCTCCAGGGGCCATTCGATAAGGGGTTTTGGAGATCGGAGCAGTTCCGGGTATTAATTCGATCACAAAATCGATTTCCCTATGTGGGGGTAAACCCTCCAAATCATCGGGGAATACATCGGGATATTCGTTCACCACTGGTACTTCTTCAAGCTTCTTTTGATGTTCGGGTTTATTCATAATGTGGGCCAGAAATGCATAGTTGCCCTTTTGTAGTAATCGGTGGGCTTTTAGAGAGGAGATAATTGGTATGGTTCGTATAGGTTTATTCCTTACTATTTCAAGAATAGGTTGGTTTGGGAAACATAATCGTACTATCTTATGATGGCAATCTACTTGGGCATAGTGCGAAGCCAACCAATCCATGCCTAAAATAACATCAAATTCGTGGATGGGTAATAATATTAAATCAGCTGTCATTTTCCGACCACCTACTTCTATTTCACAGCCCTTATGAACTAAATCCATTTTCCAAGTGGTTCCAAGGGGTGTAGTGACTTCTAGTTCGTAGGGTAAAGTCTCAGGCGGTACTTGCAAATTAGTAAAGAAACTAACAGATATATATGAATGTGTAGAACTAGGATCAACTAATACTTTAGCAAAATATCGGTCCATGAGCAGCGTACCTTCTACGACCGATGGCGATTCGATCTCGGCCCTGGTTCATAGCGAACACTTTTCCTTAGACTCGCAGTTTTCCCCCTTGGCTCCCTTCGCCTTTTCCGTTCCTTCTGGGATTTGTGGTTTGCGCTGGTCTAGATTGTAGGCAATTTAATATAAAATGTCCGCTGCTCCCACATCTTGGGCACTTCCTAGATTTATTCCAACAATGATCCTCGGTGTGGTTTGGCTTCCCACAATAAGTGCAACTCATAGGTTTCTGAAATGACGGACTGGCAAACTTTACTTGGTTTCCGTGCTACTTTACATTATTCATCCTATTAAAGCCTCCCGGTCCTTTTCTACCTGGTCCTCCTATATTTTGAACTCGCCCAAACTATCCTCGCTTAACTTTTACTTGCTCCAGTGTACTTTCCACTTTGAGCGCGGTTTCGACTGCCATCGTATAAGTTGGTAGTTGTACTCCTGCTAGCCGGTCTTGAATTTCTAAGTGGAGCCCACCAACAAATTTCCATATTTTCCTTTCCTCGTTCTCGATAAAATACGGGGTGAATCGAGCTAGTTTCGTGAATAGGGCCTCGTACTTTGCCACACTCAAGTCCTGTTGTGCTAAGTTCAGGAACTCCTTTTCTCGCTTCTCTTGAACAATATGGGGAATGTACTGCAAATTAAAGTCCCTAACAAAGTTGTCCCAGGTAGGAGGGGTATGAATGGCTTCCCATTTACTGCTTACTCTTTTCTACCAATGTTTAGCATCGTCTTCTAAACGAAAGGTGGCTAAAGTATCTTTTCGTCGGGAGTTACAGTAGAGAACCTCGAAAATCTTTTCCATTGCCTCCAACCAATTTGTTGGCTTAACATCGTCCGGCTCGCCCCAAAAATACGGTGGTCCTAATCGTAGGAAGTTGGTGAGGGCATCGGTGGGGGTTTCTTCGGAGTTGTGGTGGTTGTTGTTGTTATTATTATTCGTCTGATTTTCGAGAATAGTTGCTATCCTTTCAAATACCACGGAAAAATGATCCTCCCGGGCCTCGGTGTCACTTTTAGTACGCTTTGGCATCTATTTTCAAGAATATCCAAAAGATTAGTCGTAGTACTCCATAGACTTTTCAAACAAGCATTTTATTTATATACAAGCCAACCATGCAATATCTACATCAAAAGGGTTAGCCACACGTACTACCACACACTACTTACACAAATACATATATAACCACATAAACTTATTGTAATTCTAAGACATTAATGACATCATCTAGAACTTATCCGAGACATATCGGATATCCTCGGGTGCTGATCTCCTCAGTCGAGCTAGATTCGAAATTCTCCGCAGCTAAAGCCATAAGATCCTTGCGTCAAGAATCTGCTGCTGTTTCTGACGCAAATCAAAGATATGTCTTTGGGCTTTTTCCAAATTATTTTGTGCCTCGTACAACTCCTCCTAAAGCTTTTCATTAGCCTCTCGAAGTTCAAAATTCTCGGTTAGTAGGTCATCTATATCAATAGTCGGCACTCTATAATGCACCGGTTCTCCAGTCCTCATCCGGGCGGTTCGCTTAAAGGATCCTCCAGAATTTGCCATCTACACAAGTATTATAGTTAATCACATATATACAAGAGCTTAGGTCTCCGCGACCATGCTTTGATAAAAATAAAGTTTAGAATAATTGATTCATAATAAAATTACATGAGCGCCTAAATGTGTAATCTAAAATGAAAGTTCTATTATTAATGTTGCATGTGTTTCTTTTCAAATCCTTGTATATATACCAGCGGTTTGTATCAAGCAGGGCTCTTTCAAAACGTTATGTTAATTTTTGTAGGTTGACAAGAAATTTGCCTAATTTTCTTTTTTGTCCTAGTGTAAAATATTGTTGGTTTAAGGAAGTAGAACAGGGGTGGGAAATTTTCACGGAAAAAAAGATTTTAAATTTAAATATCGCAATACTTAATAGTTAAAGTAGCACTAAATGCATTTTGCACACTACTGAATACATTTTCACACACATATAAGCCAAATCAAAGTAGGAAGTAGAAGGCGAGTAGTGATTATTTCTAATCACAACGTTAAATAAAAACTTAAAAAAAGTAAAACATAGAACTGAGAACTTCACAATAAAACATAGCTACAAAACATCAAAAGCTGGGTCGAAGAACTGTTCCATTATCCAAAATATGCTTGTGGGTCTAGGTTGCTGATTTTGTTCGAGGGACTAGTTCAGTGCTGCTTGCTATAGGATAGAAACTCAGCTTTCATGTTCGCAGGCCCATCATCAGTGGGTGGGTAGTGGAAAATTTGTGCAGTGGTATGATGAGATTGAATGAGGAGCGTGTTGTTCCCAATTTTCACCATTCTATTTTTGATGAAAGAATCGTGCCTTTCAAGTTGTTGATTTGTTAGTGGAAGCTGAGGCTCAATTTCCATTTTAGCTTGAACCTCTATAGGTTATACTTCTCCATTTTGATTTGCGACAACATTTTGATTTGTAGCAACATTGTTTGGCTCCATTTTTTTTTTCCAACTTTTTACGCAGCTTCAAATATGTGGTTTAGGATGCACAGCACAAGTGAGTGAGGTGTGTATTTATACTAAAATTTTTCAGACATAATTATTACCTGAATTTATTTACAAACAGTGTTGATGTAATAGATAGTGTTTTATAGGAATTTGAATTAGGTTTAAAGGAAAACAGGGGCATGGACCAAGCTATTTTGTATGCAAAATAGTAGAAATGCTAAGTGTCATGCAAATGGTAATGATGAAACATACATCAGCACATAGAAATAAGTAATTGAATGGTGCTTGCCCTCCAAGCACATCCTGAATATGTGTAAATTGTTTCTATCTTGAAAGTATTTTTGAAAATCAAATGTATTTATGAAATGTGTTTTGCTTCAAATCGATGGCTGCAAAATGTGATGTTTGTTTTTTAAAGAAGACAAGATAGGTTATATGATTTTGGAAAATATTGATATTTCTACTTTCTTCTCTTTAAAAAAAAAACAGAGTGAATTGTGAAGTGGAGTCTGAATGAAGAATAATGTGAAAAAGTTAAAGAAACTGCATGCAATACAAATTGAAACAAATATGAGAGAGTAATATATATGTATGTATAAGTATAGTTTGACGTCGTGTTAATGAAAACTAAAGAAACTGAATGCAATACAAATTGAAACACTTTATAGGGAAAAGCAATTTGTGTAACGACCCCGATATTCCTTTATATTTTATTAAACATGAATAGCAATGTTTTACATAAAATATATACAAAACACAAGAGTTACAATTTTTCACAAAATACAAAAGTAACTTTATTAAGTAAAATGCTTCAAAACACCCATTGTTTCCACTACGCCCCTCAAATGCCATCGCTCATTTCTGTCTAAAAAGTGTTTGAAAAGAGGAGTCAACGCGACGATTGAGTAGAACTATTATACAATCACATAAGGTGAAAGTATGTGAAATTGCACATAAACATTTAAAAATAACATAATACTCCCTGTTCATCACATATAGTGATATAATGCCTTATAACTCCCACTACGATCAAACAATCAATAATCCAATCGAGTCACTCCACGATTCTACCAATCACAACCGAGTCACACCAGTGGTCATATCCCGGGCATATGCCGAATTCCTACGACCCACTCTCATATGAAACACTCCGTCCATATGAGGAGGGATTAGGATATGGAGGGCTGGAACACTTATTACCGGCATCTCCAATAGAATGTCCCGGCGGAACTCAGCCACATCCATTCCGAAAATATTTCGAGCCCAACACATAATTGAGAAATAACTTTCTCATAACACATAGATCACAAAGAGTATAAATAAACAAATCATGTTCATGCATATATCGTTATGAAAGCATAATAGCACAAAAACAATTATCATGATATTAACATGTGTAGTAAATAATTTGGGACATAAAATCTTAAAATGTGAACATGGGCAATTACTTGGTATTTTTACCATTATTTGATAAATCCAAGTTAAAGCCTTTTCATGACAATAATGTAAAATTATTTTGCCTAAACTTATGACGACCCGGTAATCTTTATTATTTAAATAATTGATATAAAACATTATGCTTATTGAAAAGTTCATTATTGTTTGTTATTTTCAAATTTTAGAATGATTTTGAGGTTGATTTACAATTTGAACGGTAACGTTCTAATCTTCGAATTTGATTACTATTTTTGGAAAATTCATCTATTAAATGATTATGAGTTTTCAAAAACAATATAAATAAGTATTCTAGACTTTTATGCATGGAGAAGATCAATTTTGAATAAATTACATGATTTTTCAAATTTTAGAAGAATTAGACATTCTAACACAATTTTCGAAATTCTAAGTCCTAAATCGCAATTTTCAAAAGTATAACTAAAACATTTTTAATTTCTGAGAAATATACATATAAATTCAGATTTATAAACATTAAATTTCATAATTTTGGAATTTTTCTAAATTAATCATGAATTTTCGGATTTTACGCTCTAAAACCCTAATTTTGTGCCCTAAAACCCTAATTTTAGGTTTTTTAGAATAAAATAAATGCAAATTCGAATTTTATCTAAAATAAGTAGATAATTTCAGATTTTATATAATTATTACAATAAAACAAAATCAGATTTTGGTTGATTTTCTTTAGTATTTTATTAAAATATATATCCCTACACTAATACAAGATTAATTTCTTCTAGAAATTGTGCACTTGTGTGGTCTTCCATTCATCTAGATTCATGACTCATGTATTAGGGTTACACCAAGGCTAGAAATAGAGGAGGGAGGTGGAAGATTTCATTTAATTTGGCATTTAATTTTGAACCTAGGTGGGAGATTTGCATTAAATGGAAAGATTTGCATTTAGTAAACCTTGGTCCCCAAGTCTTGCCTTCTACCCTCATTCTCCACTATAAATAGGACCTCCCACACACTTCTCCACCCCCAAAAACGTCCACACACATACACACACTATACTCTCTCTAGTTTCTTCCACAAACACACAAATCCCGCCTAAAAACACCCCCCCACACTTACTCTACTATCAACACCCAAAACACTTCCTATTTATAGCCTATCTTCCACCCACATATATGTACACACAAGCCCTTCTATTTTCATCCATATATAAACCTAATAACCTTCCATATAGTCCTTCATAAACCCTCTTTTTTTTCTTTCTAAAAGCATTTGAAGGTAGAATTATTACCTTTCTCATAAGTAGTTTAGGCAACATGATCTTACATTATTTTCATAAACAAGGCTTTAACTTGGGTTTACCAAAATAATGGTAAAATACCAAGTGATTGCCTATGTTCACATCTTATGATTTTATGCTTCAAATTATTTGTTGTACATATTAATATCATGATAATTGTTTTCATGCTATTATGCTTTCATAAAGGTACATTCATTAACATGGTATATTTATTTATGCTCTTTATGATCTATGTGTTATGAGAAATTATTTCTCAATTATGTGTTGGGCCCAAAATATTGCGGAATGGATGTGGCTGAGTTCCGCCGGGACATTCTATCGGAGATGCCGGTAATAAGTGTTCCAGCCCTCCATCTCCTAATCCCTTCTCATATGGACGGAGTGTTCCATGTGAGAGTGGGTCGTAGGAATTCGGCATATACCCGGGATATGACCACTGGTGTGACTCGGTTGGGATTGGTGGAATCGCGGAGTGACTCGGTTGGATTAATTGATCGCGGTGGGAGTTATAAGGTATTGCGTCACTATATGTGGCAAATAGGGAGTATTATGTGATCTTACATGTTTATGTGCAATTTTCACACACTTGCACCTTATGTGATTGTGTAATAGTTCTACTCAACCGTTGTGTTGACATGTTTTATGAATATTTTTTTAGGCAAGGATATTAGACCAGAGTGCGCAGCAGAAGACCACCAGGCATTACGACGTTTTACAGTTACTCTTTTTTATTATTTTATAAAATGTAACTTTTGTATTTTGGAATATATATTTATGTAAATTATTTATTGTCATAAAATAAAAGGGTATTTTTCCGGATCGTGACAAAACTACTTATGAGAAAGGTAATAATTCTACCTCTTCAAATATTTTTAGGAAAAAGATGGTATATAAAGGGCTATATGGAAGGCTAATGGGTTTATGTGGATGAAAATAGAAGGGTTTGTGTATATATATGGGTGGGTGGAAGATAGACTATAACTAGGAAGTGTTTTGTGTGTTAAAAGTAGAGTGAGTGTGGGGGTGTGTTTTTAGGAGGGATTTTGGGATGAAAATGGGGTTGGGGTTGTGATCTATTTATAGAGGAGAAAAGATGAAATAACTAATAGTATAACAAAATAAATATATAAACCATACATTCTATATAGACATTTATATATACACATCTCTATACTAATAACCTAGTATATATATGTTTATGTATGTGGACATGTAGGTGTATATGTAGATATATCAATCACCACTAGTCTAAATATGTGGATGTGTGTGTGGATATGTAGATATAGAAATCACCAATAGGTGATATATGGATGTGTGTGTGTATATGTAGATATAGAAATCACCACTAGATGATATATGGATGAGTGTGTATAGATGTAGATATATAATTTACCACTAATATATGTATTAGAGGAGATATTCTTGCATAACAATTATAAAATATACTAAAAATCTAGATTTTATATTTATCATTTAATTAAAATCCAAAAATTAGGTTTATATATAATTAAAATTCAAAAATTATACATATAAAATCAGAAAATATATTGTTGTATTTAGAAAATTCAAAAATTGTATAATTTATTTAGAAAATTCGAAAATAAAATAAATACAAGCCTAAAATATGTATTTAAATAAATTTTCCAAAAAATAATAATCACCATTCAAAATTAAGACTATAAGGTCTAAGTTATAAAGTAAAATTAAAATAATAATTTTACTCATAATAAAATTCGGAAATCATAATAAAAGTTTTAGGAATTAATATTTTGCATTTTTCAAATGCTAAGAAAACAATTGATGGACTACTCACATTTTATAAAATGCATGTAGTGTTGATGCGGATCAAGGGAGCTCCAATTGTGTCAAGGCCGAAGCAAGAGGCAACAAGAAGGATCCATTGGCTCTTCCTAGTGGGCCAATCACAAGGGCACGGGCTAAGGTTTTTGGGACAGCCATGAACTCATATGTACAAGACCAAGTTACACTTGAGTTGCAAAAGCATGAATTCACTAAGTGTGCAATTTGGCTTGAAGGCACACCTAAGCTACTCCATATGCTTGAGGCGTGTTCTATGGATGAAGGGGCTGTTTAATTGGGGTTAAGATTATTTGGACTTTAATTATTTGTAATAGCTTGTGTTTGGATTTTTAAACACATGACTTAATAGGCTTTGATTATTTGGGCTTCACTTAAAGCCTAATCCTTATAGGATTTGGACTAATGGGTTTAGTTTAGGGTTAGGCTTTGTCTAAGGTATAAATACCTTCTTTAAACCTTTGGAAATCAGATTTCTTTGATTGAATAAGAGTAAAAAACGTGAGTTTCATGTTCTTCATGAAAACTTGTTCATGAACCCTAGCATAGGAACTGTGAGCTCTACAATCTCCATTGCAACAAGAATCTGATTTATTCTTCAAGAGTACTTGTAAGTGTTGATCTTTTCTTGATTAAATCCTTTTAAGTCTTCTTCTTGAGTACAAGAGGGTTGCGGGTTTAAAGGGTAGAATCTATCTTGTTCTTTGCTTTATGCCGAATTGCCATAATCTTCTCATGAGTACATGTTTTTGATTAGGCCCCTCGTATTATTTGGTATCAGAGCTTTGGCTAGATAAATTCTTATTTATCTTAGATTCTAGGTTTGAGTTTCTGAATTCCTTGAACTCTTTTATGCGTGGTGCCACCTTCTTGATTGTTATTGTTGCTGAATTTGCATGATTGTGTGATCTTGATTGTTCTTGCTTGATTCTTGATTCTAAAACATCATCCTTGATCCGAATTTGTGTTTTCTTGAAACTTCTTGGTCGTTTCTGTCATCCATAAGGGCTGGTTGTTCTTATTTCAAGAATTTTCAAGAAACGCTTTCTTGAATCCAAGATTGAGGATCTTGATAATTTATCTTGTCCCATTGGATTGTTCACCATTGAAACTATCAATTGAGATTCTGATCTTATAAAAAAAAAAAAAAAAAAAGAAGGAAAAAAAAATGAAGAAAAAAAGGGAAAAAAAAACAAAACAAAAAAAAAGGAAATTCGAAATTGATCTTGATTGAGTAGTGAAATTCTGAAATTTTGCGTTAGTGTCGTTCTTGAATTAAAATTCTGCCTTTGCTTCAATTCCTTGAAAGACTCCACTTTTCAAGCCTTATTTGGTGGAATTGCATGTGACTACAACTAATTCATTGAGCAACTCCACTTGTCATGCCTTATTTGGGAGAAATAGCATGTGCACAAATTTGATTGCATGAGAACAAGGACCACACCAAATTCTCTTCACATTTTCTTGCAATCAAAATTCGTGTCTTTCCTTGTAAAGGGGCTGAATTCATTAATCTTTTAGTTTTCCCTTCTTGGCAGCCCTATTACACTCTCACACACACTTGTGCTTGTTTAGTACTTAACAATCAATTAAATTGGCACTACTGGTGATTCGGCTATCGTTGACTTCCTTATTGAAAATTCTGATTTTGGTATTCTTGTTTGCTTCCTTTGTTGGGGTAGAAATAACTTAGGTTCTTATTTAGTTCGCTTTGTCTCTTGTGACCAGAATTGTCTATTTTTTATTCTAGTTATTTAATTTCTTGTTTTGAGCTACCTTTTTGCCTCTTTGACATTACTAGGGTGTTAATTGCTTGTGTCTACACTCTAGATTGATATTATCAAGTGGTTCATTGCCTTGTTCTTGCACTACCGTTCCGTTTGTTTTAAGTCTTCTTTCTAGTTTTTGTTCTTGCTTAATTTTCCTTGTTAGGTTTTATTCTTGTCTTCCAAACTCTTCTTGTTTTCTTGTGGCATTTGTTGGATTCTGAAGTGCAATTGAGACGCGTGGAGGAGTGGTAAAAGGCTGGAGTGAGACCCTATACCTTTTGGGAGAGAAAAGCCAAGTTTTAAAGAGAGAAACACGTAAGGGAGTGAGTGACTAACAATCTACCTATAGTGTTCGATCTTTTGTTTTACAGCAATGTCTAGTTCATCTAAAGAAGGAGATGAACGGGCTTTCAAGGTTGACGACCCTCAAATGAAATTCATTCTAGAAGCATTTAAAGGGCAGTTTCTTCATTTGAACAAGACTCTAGAGGCCATGAATGACAAGTTGGAGAGACATGACCAAGAGTTGAAGGGAAGAAGTTCTCAATCTCATCAACCAACTACAACAAAGAGAGGGCATACACCATTTGCTCATACCAACAAAAATTTGCAAGATGAGTTTGATAATGAAGATGAGTGGCCTAGTGAGACTTACAATTGGAGGCAAGGTAGACTTGAGCGTGGAAGAGGTAAGGGAAGGTTTGGAGGCCGAAGTACTAGAAATCCAGCCTATGAAGAAGAGGAAGACGAAGTGGCAGTTCACAAGGTAGATGGGAATTTGGGCAACATCAAGCTCAAAATTCCACCTTTCAAAGGCCGAAACAATGTAGAAGAATACTTGGAGTGGGAAAGAAAGGTTGAGATGATCTTTGAGTGCAATAGATATTCAGAAGAGAAGAAGGTGAAGATTGCTGCAGTTGAGTTCACTGATTATGCTCTATTTTGGTGGGATCAACTCAACTTGAGTAGAAGAAAGGTGGGGAGACGCCCCATTAGCAATTGAGACGACATGAAGGAGGCAATGAGGAAGCGTTTTGTACCTTCCCACTATTTTAGAGAGTTACATCAGAAATTGCACAGGCTGGTGCAAGGGGCTAAATCAGTTGAAGACTACCACAAAGTTATGGAGATGTGCATGGTTAGAGCTAACATTGTAGAAGATGAGGAGGTAACCATGGCTCAGTTTTTGAGTGGTTTGAACAAGAAAATAGCTGATGTGATTGAGCTCTACAAGTATGATTCTATGGAAGACATGCTTAACATAGCCATGAAGATAGAGAAGCAGAAGAAGAGCAAGAGCTTTGCAAGCAACACCAGCAACTCTTGGGGTTCTAAATGGCCTACAAAGGAGGAGAAAAAGGAGTTTCAAAACCCTAAACCAAACGGGGCAGATTCGGGCCTCAAGGCTAAAGACTCCAATTCAGGCTCCAATTCAAGAGGTTCTCGCTCAACTACACCTAGTAGGGACATCAAGTGCTTCAAGTGCTTGGGCAAGGGTCATATCGCCTCTCAATGTCCCAATAAGAGAGTCATAGTGGTTCGGAATGGTTATGTATATTCAGAATCTGAAGGCGAGGAAGAGATGCCCTACTTAGAATATTGTGGTGACAGTGAGGGTGAAGAAGAGGAGCAAGAAGTTGTGGTAGCACCTGAGGTTGGATCTTCTTTGGTTGCCAGGCGCGTGTTGAGTATGCAGTTGCAAGAGGAGAGCTTAGAACAGAGGGAAAACATTTTTCACACGAGGTGCTTGGTGGGAGGCAAGGTTTGCACACTTATAATTGACAGTGGAAGTTGTACAAATGTGGCAAGCCTTAGTATGGTGAGTAAATTGGGGATAAAATGTGAGAAACACCCTAGGCCATACAAGCTTTAATGGTTTAATGACATGGGCAGTGTTAGGGTGAACAAGCAGGTTGTAGTCTCTTTCTCAATTGGACTATATAAGGATGAGGTGACTTGTGATGTGGTTCCAATGCAAGCTGGCCATATTTTGCTTGGGAGGCCATGGCAGTTCGATAGGAAAGTGCACCATGATGGTTACCTCAACCGATTCTCATTCTCCCATGAAGGAAGGCGCGTAACTCTTACTCCATTGACACCTAGTGAGGTCTATTTAGACCAAAAGAAGCTTATGGAGAGAGAGGGGCAGGATTTGGGAAGTGAGGAGAAAGAGAAAGAAAGTGAAAAAAAAAAAAAGAGGGAAAAGAGGCCAAACAAAAGAGTAAACAAGTAAATGGCCCAGTGGTGAGAGAAAAGAAGAGTGAGGGAAGAAATAAACAAACACTTTTTGTGAGAGAAAGAGAGATCAGGGGTGCAATTAGTGAGGGTAAACCGATCTTGATGATTCGGTTTAAAGAGTCTTATTTTTCTTTGACTGACTTTGACACTTCTATTCTTCCTTCTAGTTTTGTTTCTTTATTGCAGGAGTTTTCTGATGTTTTTCCAGAAGAGATGCCGAGTGGTCTACCACCATTGAGGGGAATAGAGCATCAGATAGACTTCCTTCCTGGAGCAACAATCCCAAACCGTCCAGCATATAGGAGCAACCCCATGGAGACTAAGGAGTTGCAAAGACAAGTTGATGAGCTACTGGAGAAGGGATTTGTGAGGGAGAGTATGAGCCCATGTGCAGTTCCAGTCCTTTTGGTACCTAAGAAGGATGGGATATGGAGGATGTGTGTTGATTGCAGAGCAGTCAACAAAATCACTGTAAAGTATCGACATCCCATTCCTAGGTTAGATGACATGTTAGATGAACTACATGGTGCTAAATATTTCTCTAAAATTGATCTAATGAGTGGGTATCATCAAATTAGAATGAAACCTGGGGATGAATGGAAAGCTGCATTTAAAACTAAGTATGGCTTGTATGAATGGATGGTTATGCCTTTTGGGCTAACTAATGCACCTAGCACATTTATGAGGTTAATGAACCATGTTTTGCGTGCCTACTTAGGGAAATTTGTAGTTGTGTATTTTGATGATATCCTTATCTACAGCAAGTCTATTGATGACCACATTGAGCATGTTAGGCTAGTTTTACAAGTTTTGAGACAAGAACAATTGTATGCTAAGCTTAAAAAGTGCACATTTTGCATAGATAGACTTGTATTTCTTGGTTTTATTGTGAGTTCGCAAGGTATTGAAGTGGATGAAGAAAAAGTCAAGGCCATAAAGGAATGGCCCACGCCTAAAACTATATCTGAGGTAAGAAGCTCTCACGGTTTAGCTAGGTTCTACAGGCGGTTTGTGAAGGACTTTTCTACCATAGCTGCGCCTCTCACAGAGATAGTGAAGAAAGAAGTTGGGTTCAAGTGGGGAGAAGCCCAACGGAAAGCGTTTGATACTTTAAAGAATAAATTGTGTTCAGCTCCTATTCTTGTTTTGCCTAACTTTGATAAAACTTTTGAGATTGAATGTGATGCTTCTGGTGTAGGTATTGGGGCTGTTTTGATGCAAGAGAAGAAACCAATAGCATACTTTAGTGAAAAGTTGAACGGAGCTCAAATCAACTACTCTACATATGACAAAGAGCTTTATGCCCTTGTTAGAGCCTTGAACGTGTGGCAGCACTATTTGATGCCCAAGGAATTTGTAATTCACACGGATCATGAATCATTGAAGCATTTAAAAGGGCAAGGTAAGCTTAACAAGAGACATGGTAAGTGGGTTGAATTTATAGAACAGTTTCCGTATGTGATTCAATATAAGCACGGGAAAGAGAATGTCGTGGCAGATGCATTATCCCGAAGGTATGCCTTGATCTCTACTCTTAGTTCTAAGTTGTTGGGTTTTGAGCATATCAAAGAATTATATGTGAATGATTCTGATTTTGGGAATGTTTATGTTGCTTGTGAACATGGAGCATTTGACAAGTTTTATAGACATGATGGCTTTTTGTTTAGGGGAAATAAACTTTGTCTACCTAAATGTTCTATGCGCAACCTGCTAGTGTTGGAATCACATTGTGGGGGTCTAATGGGGCATTTTGGTGTGCATAAGACTTATGACATGTTGAATGAACATTTTTATTGGCCACATATGAGAAACGATGTTGAGAAAGTTTGCTCTTCATGTATTGCATGTAAACAGGCCAAGTCTAAGTCTATGCCACATGGTCTTTATATGCCTTTACCTGTGCCTAGTTCGCCTTGGACTGATATTTCCATGGATTTTGTGCTTGGATTGCCTAGGACTAAGCGTGGGAGAGATTCTATATATGTTGTTGTTGATAGGTTTAGCAAGATGGCACACTTTATTGCATGTCATAAGACTGATGATGCAACTAACATAGCTGATTTGTTCTTTAGAGAGGTGGTGCGTTTACATGGGGTGCCACGCACCATTGTTTCCGATAGGGATACTAAGTTCCTTTCACATTTTTGGCGTGTTTTGTGGGGTAAATTGGGAACTAAATTGCTTTATTCTACTACTTGCCATCCACAAACAGATGGACAAACTGAAGTTGTGAATAGGACTTTGGGAACCTTATTGCGTGCAATTGTTGGTAAGAATTTAAAAACTTGGGAAGATTGTTTGCCATTTATTGAGTTTGCATATAATAGGAGCATTCATTCTTCTACCGGCTTTTCACCTCTTGAGATTGTATATGGCTTTAACCCTTTAACTGTGCTGGATTTATGTCCTTTGCCTTTAATTGAGCTTGTGAGTTTAGATGGACAAAAGAAGGCAGATTTGGTGAAGTCATTACATGAGAAAGCCCGCACCAACATTGAGAAGAAGAACCGTCTTTATGCTGACAAGGCAAATAAAGGAAGGAGGCGGATTGTCTTTGCACCGGGTGATTGGGTTTGGGTTCACTTTAGAAAGGAGAGATTCCCAAACCAAAGGAAAAGCAAGTTGGATGCACGTGGTGATGGCCCATTCCAAGTTTTGGAGCGCATTAACGACAATGCCTACAAGATTTATCTACCAGGTGAGTATGGCATTTCTGCAACATTTAATGTTTCTGATCTTTCTCCTTTTGATGTGGATTCAGATTTGAGGACAAATCTTTTTGAGGAAGGAGGGAATGATGCGGATCAAGGGAGCTCCAATTGTGTCAAGGCCGAAGCAAGAGGCAACAAGAAGGATCCATTGGCTCTTCCTAGTGGGCCAATCAGAAGGGCACGGGCTAAGGTTTTTGGGACAGCCATGAACTCATATGTACAAGACCAAGTTACACTTGAGTTGCAAGAGCATGAATTCACTAAGTGTGCAATTTGGCTTGAAGGCACACCTAAGCTACTCCATATGCTTGAGGCGTGTTCTATGGATGAAGGGGCTGTTTAATTGGGGTTAAGATTATTTGGGCTTTAATTATTTGTAATAGCTTGTGTTTGGATTTTTAAACACATGACTTAATAGGCTTTGATTATTTGGGCTTCACTTAAAGCCTAATCCTTATAGGATTTGGACTAATGGGTTTAGTTTAGGGTTAGGCTTTGTCTAAGGTATAAATACCTTCTTTAAACCTTTGGAAATCAGATTTCTTTGATTGAATAAGAGTAAAAAACATGAGTTTCATGTTCTTCATGAAAACTTGTTCATGAACCCTAGCATAGGAACTGTGAGCTCTACAATCTCCATTGCAACAAGAATCTGATTTATTCTTCAAGAGTACTTGTAAGTGTTGATCTTTTCTTGATTAAATCCTTTTAAGTCTTCTTCTTGAGTACAAGAGGGTTGCGGGTTTAAAGGGTAGAATCTATCTTGTTCTTTGCTTTATGCCGAATTGCCATAATCTTCTCATGAGTACATGTTTTTGATTAGGCCCCTCGTAGTAAGTGTAATGCACATTTATTCACAAATCACATATGTTCACACAATAATTGTCACATAATGGAAATAAATCCTGAGTAAAATATTAATAATAATAATAGAAGTTACCGGGTCGTCGCAATTTGCAAGTTTAGTTAGTGGCTCTTTTGATGCAATAAAAGCTTTTTAAACCCAAAAAAATCAATGCGAGCCCAAATTCTTGGATGTGAGAAGGTGGCCCTCAACTATGGACGAAGGTTGGTTTTGGTTAAAAGCATTTTATCCTCCATGCCTATCCATCTTATTCAACTGTTAAAACCTCCAAGGGGTGTGATTGACAAGATTGAGTAACTTCTTGATCGTTTTTTTTTTAGGTCTTATAGCTGACAGCGCTGAATACATTGATGTGCTTGGAGTGGGCTTTGTTATCCTCTCAGCGAGGGAGGATTGGTTGTGCGGGGCTTGAGTGAGGTCATTGACGGCTTCACTTGTAAACTTTGGTGGAGATTTCACCAACGAGAGTCGTTATGGGTGTAGTTCCTCCATGCAAAATACATTAAGGAAGGGCACCCGTTGTGCTTGCATGAGACACAAAATGACTCTGCTACATGGAAGCGAATGTGCCGTGGACGACACTTGATCAAGTCGGACGTAGCTTGCTAACTGGGAACTAGAATAGTTTACTTCTGGTATAACAATTGGTTTTCGGGCCAACTACCCACTGGAGTTAGGCTTGCAATACACGATTCATGGTGCTTGGGATGTGAATAAAGCTTAATATGATCGTGCCACTGGGAATGGTGGAGCAAATCATTCAAATCCCAATCAATCCGGACAATAGTGATCGTCTGATTTGGAAAAGGGGCGCACATGGGGACTTCTCAACGAAGCAAGCATGGGAGCATGTGAGACCATCTCGTTTGAAACTCCCCCTCTTTGAAACTACATGGTGTCGAGAGCTGCTATCAAACATTTCAATCTTCATTTGGAGGCTTATCAAGGGCTGGGTTCCCATGGACTCCCGCATACAGGGTAGGGGATACAACTTGCATCAAAGTGTTATTGCTGTGAAATTGAGAAAAATATGACATATGTTTTTTCCTCAAGCATTGAAGCTCGGCTGGTTTGGGAATTTTTTTTGACTCTTTTTGGCATTACACTTCCGGATACCAATCAGGTGGCTTTATGGCTTCAGGCATAGTGAGGGAATCGCATGGATGGACATATTTTGATCATTGTTCCCGCCCTTATTTTTTGGCATATATGGGAAGCTCGGAAGAACTACAAGTATCGGCACCAGTCCTTTATCCCTTCTGACATTGCGAGGAAGGTGTGGAAGTACATTTATCTTTTGACCAAGGTTGGCAGGTTCACAGGCATGCAGTGGAGGGGTGTCACTCAAGCTGTGCCTTTTTTCTTTGTGTATATCTCGAGGACGCTGGCCAATAAATCGGTTACAGTCACATGGACAAAACCTGATCCACAATGGCTCAAATTGAACATAGATAGAGCTGCTAAATGCACCTTGGCAGTGGCAAGAGCGGGTGGCATTGCACATGATCATCATAGAAATGTTGTTTTTGCTTACTACGCCTACTTAGGGGATGTTACAAACTCTTATGCTGAACTTTATGCTGCATATGAGAGACTACGACTTGATATGGATAGTTCCATAATGTTTGGCTCGAGATGGATGCACGAGCAATGCTTGATATCATTCTTGGCAGAGGGAATGTGGCTTGGTCTATTTGTCACTTTGTTACTCGCATTCAGCTTCTTGCACGATCGATCAACCTCAAATGCACTCATATCTATCGGAAGGGAAACATGGCAGTGGATTTCTTGGCAAACATGGCGTGTACAACACAAGAGACGGCGGTTTTGATAGCTATACCGAAATATCTCCAGGGAATGCCTTCATTGCTAAATGTTTAGAATAGGTGGTCGTAGGTTTTCTTTACTTTGAGTTTGATGTATTTTCATAAGTTTCCACTTGTATTATTTGAAGTTTATTATCAATAAAGTTGGGGGGCAGGGGGGTGTCTGAAAACCCCACGGTGGAAAGCCAGTTTTTCCAAAAGAAAAAAAAAACCAAAAATAAATTACAGACAGGTATTGTAGGGGAAAATATGTGTTGTTAATAGTCAAAAGAGTCCATGTAAAAACATAGCTATAAATCCATACACAATAAATATGGTACCAAATTTCTAAATGCAAGTCATGTAAGCAAATATATACAAGAAATAAAGCCAAAAATAACCTAAAACTAAAAATAGTAGCATAAAAAAATATTAATCAGTATTGGCGAGATATAGTGGCCTCGTAAAAGTTATTTTTAAGGATACTTTTTGTGCTGAAAAAATGAACAAGAGGAATATTTTTTAAAAGAACTTTGCCAGATGGAGTGAAAGATGTATAAAGTGAAATATTAAATTTTGTTCCATTTTGATGTTGATAGAATATGAATACTTTATAGGGAAAAGCAACTTGCAATTTTAGTTTGTGGCGCTTGTGACGCACCAAAAGCTTTGTAAACCAAATATACTAATGCTTGGAAAAGTTTATGAAAGTTGTGAACTTTAAAATAAATTATAGAGATGTAATGGTAGGGAAAATATGTATTGTTAACAGTTGAAGGAGTGCGTGTAAAAACATAATTATAAACTCATATACAATAGATATAGCGTCAATTTCTAAATGCAAGTCATATAAGCAAATATATATGAAATAAAGCCAAAAATAATCTAGAACTATCACATAAGAGTATAAAAAATTCTAAAAAAGTATTGGCGCAAAATAGTTGTCTATTGAATTTTTTTTTAAAGGATACCTTGTTTTTGCTAAAAAACGGACCAGATAAATTATTTTTAAAGAACTTTGCCAGATGTAGTGAAAGTTGTATGAAGCAAAATATCAAATTTTGTTTCATTTTGATGTTGATAAAATAGAATCTTCGTAATTGCTGGACTTAGCAGATTTTGAAAGCCATTCCATTGGCTAATATAGGCAATACTGGGGAAACAATGTTTAAGATAAGCATCTCGAAAATGTGCCCTTGTAATAGGCCCCTCTGCTAGAATTAGAGGTGACATGCCTTTCCACCATCTTGCTGCTTCCCCCACTAGAAAGGGTATCACGACTCTGTGCCTAATTTCCAAAGGAACCTCCATTAACTCAAAGTTATCCTTTATCTCCTTAACCCATTTTTGAACTACTTCTGGATCATGAGAACCATCATAGGTTAGCACACGGGCTCTTCTCAACGCCTTATAGTGATACTAAGTACCCATCGCGGCAGGTGGTTGGTTCACGATCAAAGCTGCTGCTGATTTTGGGCTTGCATCGCCTATGTTACTGCAGTAACATTAGCTACAAAGTCCTCGTGCTGAATTCCCATTTACGACACTAGAGGTAGGTCGTGTTAGTTGTCTTGTGGTTGCTCATTATGTTCCTCTAGGTTAGTGGCGTATCGAGGGTTTAAGTTATGACATTTAGGTCTATCAACCTTTTCCTATATAAAGAACTATTGTTTGTTAGCACATGTTTGAAAACAAAGGACTCCCTAATTGATTATTGATAAATATACTTATATGTTACACATTAGTATGCATTGGAAGAAATGAGGAACATATTCTGCTTAACCACAAGAAGAACCAATGATTAGAATTACAATGTATTATAGCTTAGTACGTATGACTTGGTGAGATTTCTAGTTAAGCTTTGAAAATCCAAGTGCACCTCAAACTAGTTGATATACTCCATAATTCTTTACCTATACAAACTCTTAAATCCCTAACTTGCCATCAAGTAATTTCCATGACATTCCAACAGTCATAACTTAGGATCTGATACCACTAAATATTACGCCCCGAATCCGGGACATGACACAACGATGCTCCTTAGAACGAAAGGACTCAGAGACACCAACCCACATAAATCAAAGCATATCAAAAACCATAAAAATTCATTGAAAAACCTTAGTCGAACATTGCAGTGGAAAAAATAATAACCCTAGCTATTACAACTTCAGTTCCAAAACATAAATGAGAAAATTGAACTATAATAATCTCCATAAAAAAGGTCTTAAATAAAATGACATAATTAATAATGATAGTAAGTTTTATAGATAAAGATGAATTCAATTTGAACACCAACCCCAAAATTGGCTCTCGTCACCCTCGTTAGTACTATCCTCCGCAATATAGTAATTAGTGGTATGAGCGACGCTCACCTAGTAAGGGATCTCTTGACCCTCTATTGAATTTGAGCAAGTTACATATACATATAACATAAAAATCATACTTGAAAAACATACAAGTTTCAAAAATCAAGGTTTTACACTATCAAGCAGCAGAACAGATAATAGAAAGAATCAAACATATTTATTTACATATCTATGCTCATGAATATTCAGAATTCCCATTGGCCAACTTGACCAAGCCCTAACTATAATCTCATTAGGTAGGTTTGACTACTATTATGTCCTGTAGGAGGGCCTTAACTACAACTCCAGTAAGTGAGTTTGGACACTACGGTTATTATCTATAGGAGGGCCTTAACTATAACCCCGTTAAATGGATTTAGAGATTGCTACTGTACCCTGTAACATGGTCAGAAATTTTGGAACTCATTCCTACTAATAGTATTCTGAGTGTTTAGAAAATGTTCGTATATACATGTATAGCACAATACAAAACAATTTTTTAACTTTTCAGAGAGAAAATTCGTAAAATAGCATGCTCAAATTCACTTTTTATAGAAGAAAATAACTTTTTCAACGAAAGCACAAATTTAAGAAAAATGTATTTTTATTAAATAAATAGAGAAAAGAAACCACTTACTATAATCTATTCAATTCTCTCAGATGGTCGAGGCTTTATGATCAAGTCCTAGTCGTGATTAATAGAATCTAATAAAAATAACGATATAGGCTAACAAATTGAATTTATAACATTCGAACATATAAAAAAAATCCTATAATCGCAATCCTATATTAGCTAATGCATTAAGTCCTAGTACTCTAATTCTACAATACAACTGAGGCTAAGGTTGGAAACAACATTCTAATAATCCTAAGAATAATTATGTTTGATAATTTGATCACTAGTTTGCTTTATAAGATTGAATTGATAATGGAAATTCCTATAACTGAAAGCAGAAGTCTCTGTATACATACTTGTAGGCAACAAAACGAAAAAAAAAAACTTGAGTAGTTTAGATCATGCATATATCCAACCCCTTTTTTATGTTGTTTTCTTTGACATGAAACATGTCATCGTCCCTAGTAACCATATATATATCATCTATATATATCAATACCCTCACTACACTTCAAGTTTCCTAATGAAAAATAATAAGTCTACCCATTAGAATAAAGATTTACAAACCTGACTTGATTCCTTGCGTATCAATGCAGCGGGTTCAATTTTTTTTATGCTTTTGTTGTTTTGTTTAAGCTATCCCTTTTGCTTTGTTTCATATTCGGTCGCTGAGTGGTGATATGTGTGTATATATAATTCAAATTCCTAAACCTAATACAATTAGCTAAATAGTCTTAAGTCTAATAGCATTAGCCCAATAGTCCTAATCTAATGTGATTGGCCTAATAATCCGGGGCCTAATAGGATAGCCCAATACTCCTAAACTCGATAGGATTTGGCTAATAATAATAATAATAGTAGTAGTAGTAGTAGTAGTAGTAGTAGTAGTAGTAATATTTCATATTCGGTCGCTGAGTGGTGATATGTGTGTATATATAATTCAAATTCCTAAACCTAATACAATTAGCTAAATAGTCTTAAGTCTAATAGCATTAGCCCAATAGTCCTAACCTAATGTGATTGGCCTAATAATCCGGGGCCTAATAGGATAGCCCAATACTCCTAAACTCGATAGGATTTGGCTAATAATAATAATAGTAGTAGTAGTAGTAGTAGTAGTAGTAATATATTGTAAATAAGATAATAAGGTCTGGGTATTACATTTCCTAATTTTTTGGGGCAAATCAACGAAGGAGAACGTGAAGAAAGGGGGGTGGTTTGGAGAAGACACAATGTTGGTTGTGGATCAAAGTGATTAAGAGGGAGAAAAGTAAAAAAGAAAAAAAAATAGAAAAAGAAAAGAGAGAGGGGTGGGGGAATGAAGAAAATAAAAAGATAAGAAAAACATTGTTTTGCTATTTTGTTGAATAGAAAAAATTATAATAAACTTAATCAATTTGAGAACATTTTAGATTATTGATTTAGTATGAACATTTATTTTGAGTAATTAAATTAGTTGTTGCATCCAAATTATAATTGTAGGCAATTAAGTTTTGTCCAATCAAAAATCGAGAAATGTAAATTGAAATATTAAATATTAATTAAAGTTTTTATTAATATTGTGAGATTTATTAAATTTAATTATACTATTAAATAGTTAATTTTTATTGATATTGTAATATCTATTCCATCGACAAATGAGCCATCGCCAAGTGTCAATATGAAGTGTCCCGGCCAATCAAATAAAGTTGCGCCCAAAAATTCAAAATCAATCAAATGGTGAAAAGTGACCTATTTTGTCACGTGGACCAATGAAATCATGACACACACATAATATTTTTGTCTTTAAAAATAATTTATATTTAAGAGATAAATACTGACGAAATGAGTAGCAATCCAAAGACCTTGTATAAACGCCTATATAAGGGGGTCATTTGGGGCTCAAAAGAGACATCAAGAACTCTTCCAGAGTCAGAGAAGTTGAAGGAAGTTCCAAAATTGTCTCAAGTTAAGCTCAAGAAGATTCATGAAGATCTAAGCGAAATTCCCAATGTTCTTCACGAAAGTCATCAAATCAAGGCGTTCAATTCGCGATCAAGGTATTAGCCCCGCACATTGACATTTCCCCCCAATCAAATCCATAGTAATTAAGGTGACATTCAAGGCATTCTTCGTGAAAATCATACAAACAAGGTGTTTGATCTGCAATCAAGGTGTTAAACCAGCAAATCGGTGTTCTTCCTCAATTCAACTTTAAATCAAGTTCACGGTATTTACGGCATTCTTCACGGCATTCATCAAAATTCTTAGCATTTGATTCATAATCGAGCTAAGAAGCCCATGAATTACATTATTCAAGGTCAAAACCTATTCGGAGAGAAGAATTAGGGGATTAGTCTTCTAGGAGATTATTTTCTACTAAATTATTTTTTTTTCTTTAAATTCAAAATATTTGTTATATATTTTTTCTTGTGTTTTAATTTTTATTTGCAGACTCAAAAGTTCGTGTGAATAAATTTCTAGCACACCTAGTCGGACTTGAACCTACCCTCATCTCTTTTCTATTTACAAATATGTCAAATCACTCTTTCAACAAGTCCAATGGCTCCTGATAAGTCCATAATTCTACTTGATTTTTATGTTTATTTTGTTAGACTTATCATGTATTTTTCTCTATTTGAACCTTATTATGCCTAAATTTGAGTTACATTATTGTTTTGTAGGTGAGATGAGAAAATTACCATCAAGGATACGAAAAGTGGAAGGCAAGAGTTGGGTACTTATACAAAATATTTTGGGTATCAACCCAATTCAAGCCATTTGGAGAAGAAACGAGTTTGTACGAATGAGTACATACACAAAAATATTTCAAGTTTGTACCCAGTTTCAGTCATTAGGGAGATAAATGAATCTGTAAGTTTGGGTACGTACCTAAAGTATTTTGGGTATGTACCCAAAGTCCGCGACAATAATTAACAACTTTCCATGTTTGATTAGGACTCTAATTTGGAAGGCGGCTCTAGACGTTTTTCTGGCCCTTGTTAAGTCCAGAAACAGTCCCACATCTGTCATTCACGTTTTAGCTAGGGTTTAGAATTTAGAACAATTCTCTTTCATATTTTTTTCATCTTCTTGGTGATTTTTGGGAAGACGGAAGAAAGAAGGAACCAAGAGGCAAAGGAAGAACAACCATTTGAGGGAAGTTTACATCTGAAATTTCCACCGAATAAGTTTATTTCTTCTCCTTTTATAGATTCTTTTCCAGATTTTGTTCTTGTTTTTAGATTTAGTATGGACTAATTCAATTGTTAAGTGTAAGGATGGTGTAGTTCTTCTTTTTCTGTATTCCATGAAAATCCCATGATTTTGAATTTGTTTTCGTATGTTTTTGTGTGAATCTCGTTTAATGCTTTAATACTTGTTTAGGGTTTGATCACCCCCAATTAATGAGTTTGAGTACTGTTGATGAGGTCGAGAGACGATTCACGATTATAGCTCTAATTAGATGAGATCAATTGGTATTAAAGTTGCATGAGAATGAATTTAGTATTGGTTAAGCCTTAAGGCGGTGATTAAAATTTATACAAATATTTTCTAAAGCTTGGATTAATTGAATGAGAATTGGTTAGTCTTAGGCTTAGATGGGATTGTATGAGTTAATTCCACAATGCTCGAGAGAGATTGTGGATAGATTTGTTCCTGGCTTCACACAACCACGAAACCATTCAACTTAGGATTGGATTGGAATAGGGAATTAGATAAATGAAACCACCTTGCACTTGCATTACTCACATTGGTTATTTGTTATTATTGTTATTCGTGAGCAGTTCTTATTTTGAAATTAGCTTTCATTTAGCAAAACACCACTCCTCAATTTGATCAATTTTGCGAAACCAAACGATTCATTTTCACGGGCCAAATCACAATCCCTATAGGATTCGACACTCTACTCATCTTGTATAACTTGTATGACTGCGTTCACTTATGTGGCTCCAACAAGTTTTTGCTCCCAAGAAGAATAATCTCAGTTTGGCCAAAAGGGATGGCTCTGACAAGCCTCCTAAGGATGTTGTCAATCACTCATCAATCAAAGCTAGGGTCTCCAAGTCCGATTTCTACGATGGTTCCAACCCTCCAAGCCCACAGGCGTCTACCTCCAAATCAATCCATTTTGCTGACACAACCACTATGGATGAGCAGTTTGCTTAGATGGCCCAGGGGATAGCAAGCCAACAAAAACTATTGAGGATAAGGACTTTCAAATAGCTTAGCCTATGGACAAGTTGGAGTACTCAAACATTGGGGAGTCAAGCCACAATCATCTGCCTTCTTCGGTTCAAGTTGCAAGGGAGAAGCAGACTTATTAGGCAAACGAGATACACGAGCACAAGCTAGAGCTTGAGCAATCTACCAATTCCATCGCCACACTGTTTGTGCAGCAACTGTAGGATATGATTGTCGACACCATAAAAGCTCTCAATATGGTGTCCCAATGAAAAATTATCCATTGTTCTCAAAGTTCTACACCAGACTCATTGACTTACTGAGGATGCCGATAGGCTACCAACCTCCAAAGTTTCAACAATTTGATGGGAAGGGCAACATAAAGCAACATGTGACGCATTTCATAAAGACGTTCAACAATGCGGGAACCTATAGTGACCACTTGGTAAAGCAATTTGTTCGTTCATTTAAAGGAAATGCTTTCGATTAGTACGTAAACTTGGAGCCTGAGTCCATCAATAGTTGGGATCAAATGGAAAGCGAGTTCTTGAATCGCTTCTACAGCACACGTCGTATCGTAAGCATGATCGAACTCACCAATGCAAGACAGCGAAAAGATGAACCTATCATGGACTACATCAATCACTGGTGTGCACTAAACCTTAATTGTAAGTATAAGCACTAGCAGATGTCTGTAGTGGAGATGTGCATCCAAAGAATACACTGGGGCTTCTATACATTATCCAAGGGATCAAACCTCCCAACTTCGAAGAGCTGGCTACTCACACCCATGACATGGAACTCAATATTGCTAACCACTGAGTTGATTTTCCCATGAAAGACTTGAGAAAGGAAAAGAGAGATGTAATGATGAATGAAAGCTATGCTGAATCTTCTACTAATAGGTATATGCTCATCAGGACAACCCACGTCAAAATCCCTCCAACAATAAGAAAGGTGCTAAAAAGGTCAGGAGTCAGCATGTTGCATATGGCAAGCATCATCTTGCACTGAAAGAGATGCAGAGAAGGAGTATCTATTCCCAAACTCCGATATCTCCCACATATTTGATGAGCTTCTGTCAAGAAAAATGATTCAATTATCGAAACCAAAATGCCCTAAAGAGTGCGGGATGGTGGATAACCTAAGTTACTGCAAATATCACTGAGTCATTAGTCACTTTATAGAAAAATGCTTTATCATTAAGGGCAAAATAATAGCACTAATGAAGGAAGGAAAGATAATCCTTGATAATAAAGACATTGCAGACACAAATACTACTAGTATCACAACTATTGCAAGTGCAAATGATATCCCTAAAGTCAAGAAAAATGTTGTTTTGTTATCAAGACTCATGGGGGCATCGACATTAATTCAATTTAGGAGTTTTGACCCTAGTTTGATTCAAAACATGCCTACTGATGCAAATACCGAGACAATAATGGAGTTGTTTCCTGATATTGATAATGGTGGTAAGTGGATTATGGTGACATGTCAAAGAAGACAAAAGCAACATGTCACGTAAACTCATCCAACATGGCCAAGAAAACCAATGAGACGGTCAAGTGCAAACATCTTACACCAATGAGAAGTTCCAAAGCTTGACATGTTAAAGTAAAAAAATCACTAAGCAACTACAAGAAAAATCCACTAACTTTAGATAATACTTTGTCCCTAGGAGATGTTTTCAACCAAAGATTGAAAGTGTGCATGTTACCTATGATGAAGTACATGGCCAACATTTTGATTCTTGTTGCACTATTGATGCAGCTCATGCCAACAAAGTGGAAGTTAAAGTTGGCTCTTATTATGCAAATACTGTAAATGAGCCAAGGATGGGGCCTCGTCATCGAGTTATGAACATGCTCAAAAAGTTCAATAAAGGTGGTTTTGTACAGCTAACAAACTTCAAGTGGAAGCCAATGCTCCTCCCAATTTTGAAAGAGAATGGAACATTTAAAGTGGAGTCTTACCTTCCAATGACAGGGAATTCATGAGGATTATGGAGTGGTTGTGCAACCCCATGAAATGCCTGGGGCAAGTAAACTTTATATGAAATGTGTAAACACTCCTAGATACAAGTATAAACTTTCTTATAAAAAAAATAAAAAAAATTCAAAGTCTATCTATATACTCCTTAACATAAATATAAACTATTAAAGTCAAACTCAAGTGTGCTCCTTCACATAAGTATAAATTATTAAAGTCAAATTCAAGTGTATTCCTTACCATGAGTATAAATTGTTGAAGTCAAACTCAAGTATACTCCTTAACATGAGTGTAAATTTTTAAAGTCAAATTCAAGTATACTCCTTAACATGAGTATAAACTGCTAACATCAAACTTAAGTGTGCTCCTAATGCATGAGCCTAAATTGTATCTTACTCCTGGCCCGCATGAGTATAAATTGTTTCTGACACAAAAAAAAAGAAAAAGAAAACAAAAAAAGGAAAAGAAAGAAAAGAAAAATAAAAATATAAACAAATTTTGTTGAACTACGTAATGACTTGATCCCGTTTGGGGGTACGCAGACAACTTGGATTTTATCTAAATTCAGCCATACCTTTTAAACAAAGATTCTTTGTCTTTAATGATACATTAATTCTTAAGGTCATGAAGCTAAATTCGTTAAGTCATGTTATTAATGATTTTTTTTAAGTATGAAAATTAGTGTCGAAGGAATAACGATGTTGCAAGTAGAGTATATGGATGAGAATGTAAAAAAATAACTTTTTACTGCATATCCACTATGTCTTTTACATCACAAAGAAAAAGAAGGACAGAAACCGGAAACGAAAAGACACCGGAACAAAAGGAGAAAACATATAAGAAGATGAGAAAAAGCCATTTGGAAAAAACTCTCCCCGGAATTCCACAAAATTGAAGAAAGAGAATTGCTAGACATCTCCACAAGTGTTCTTCCAAGCTCTACAAGTCTTCGATTGTGATCAACAAGTTTTTGAGCTGGCTGCACAGTCAAATCCACAAAACTCCAAGATGCGGTCAACAAGCCTTTTAGTTAACTAGGATTTCAAATCCACAAATCTCCACCTGCGGTCAACAAGCTTCTAAGCTAGTTATATGGTTAAATGCACAACTCTTTAAGACACAGTATCCAAGCTTTTAAGCCGATTGCACGAGTCTTGCAAATTAACTTCATCAAGTTTTACAAGTTTTTGTGCCCGAGAAAAATAATTGGTCAATAGACGTTTTTCCTCATGATCCATTTTAATTCTCCGGCATCAATCCTTCAATGAAGTTAACAGTGAGAAAAGGAATTTTCCTGAATACATATTATGTGCCAATGGAGATCCATTTTTGTTTCAAGGAAAATCCAAGTTCTTTTAATTTGCAAATCACTATGATTATGAGTTGGACATGTAAAAATTATGGTTGTTATTCCATGGGCTAGGTTGTTGAGATTTGTATTAAACCGCCAAATGTCATAGTTTGGCCAATTGTAAATTCAAGAATACTAATGGAGATCACAAGTTTTGGGTCATATGTAGTCTTGAGAATACACTAAGTATGATCCTATTTTGGGTCGAATCTTCTACGTAAAATTAAAAATGCTTAAATGACACCCAAACCAATTCCAAGTGTTGAGTAAATGGTATTGACATTTTTGAAAGCATGTCATTATTCTTGATGTAAAAAAAAAGATACTTCAAGTCCCGTCTCTATTAAGTGTACATACAGCATGCTCTTTGCCGAGTCTTGAATTAGGGGGCATTTGTTGGCAATTAATATTTGACATCCAATTAAAAATCAACAAGTTTAAATTAAAATATTAAATATTAATTAAATTTTATATTAATATTTTTGGATTTATTAAATTAAATTGCAATATTAAATAGTTAATTTTAATTGATATTGTAATATTTATTCCACCAACAAATCAGATGTCATCAAGTGTCAATATGAAGTGTCCCAACCCATCAAATCAAATCGTGCAGCTTGAAAATCTAAAATCAATCAAATAGTGACAAATAGTGCATTTGGTCTTGTGAACCAATCAAATCATGAAACGCAAATAATATTTTTCTCTTTAACAACAATTTATATTAAAGAGATAAATACCAAAGACGTTGGTAGCAATCGAAAGACCCTGCATAAAATGCCTGTAAAAGGGGTTATTTGGAGCTCAAAAGAGACATGAAGAAGTATTCTAGAGCCAAAGACTTGTGTGTGTGAGTGTGTGTGTGTGTGTGTGTGAGAGAGAGAGAGAGGGCGAGAGAGAGTAGCACAGACTTGTGCGTATATATCTATATATTTATATGTTACATATTTTTTGGTCATAAAAAAAATATTTAATATTTTATTTTGAGAGAAAAAAAAAACTTTGCTACCTGAATTATATGTGTTTTCACATTTTGCAACCCTAATTTTTTGATTTTGTTGATTACCATCTAAAGTTTGCGTTGTTTTACAGTTTGCAACCTAATTGAACTTTTCGATCATAAATGTTAGCCAGAGCGGCCACACGTAACCTGCACATGTTATTATTGAGGATCATTTTGTCTTTTCAAGTGAAAAATTACACTTTTCCACCCGAACTATGCGGGTTTTTGGACTTTTTTAACCTTGACTTTTTTTCCCTCTCAATTTACAATTTTATTTTGCTCAAATTCTATTACATAAAATATGCTTTAACAAAATTAATTAAGATAATTAAATATCTTACAAGCAACTTATGGGCCTTTTTTCCTTCTTGAAAATTGTTAATTGTCATAAGAAAAGTTATAAGTTCTTTATAGGTAAAAATGTTTTGCCTTTCAAACTATATACATTTAGAGTTAACCAACTAAATGTATTTTTTTTTTTTAACGTTTCCCCATCTAAACTTTGTAATTTTTACAAATTACCATATAAAAACAATTTTGATGAGAATAATTCTTTGGGATTCCATCACATGACATTCGTGTGACCTAACAAAGAGCAAATGCATCGTTTTAGATGGTTAAATCCCACCCCAAATATATTTTCTTTGACTTAAATTAATATGTGTATTTGTAAACCCACTAAGTTCAATTTTTAAAATTTATTTATCTAATTTTAATATTTTTTTAATATATCTAATATATGGATAAAATTACGAAATAAATTATTTTTTTAAGTTAAAAGGACAAAATTAATTTTTACTTTCAATGTTTTTTTTGAAATATATCGAATATATGAACATAATTGTAAATAAATATTTTTTGTTTTTTTAATTCATAAGCATATTCATTGAAGGAAAATTATCATAATTATATAAATAAATTCAATTCAATGAAAAAAATTGATTTTGACAAAATAAAACTAATTTATTTTATTATTCTATCTATATATTTAAAAAATGGAAGGGAAAATGTCAAAATTAGATAAATAAATTTTTAATATTGAACTTAAATTGTAACACCCATAAAGTTTATATTAGAATAAATCGGCTTCTATAATCGGGGAATAATTGGTGAAAGGACGTCTATGTTGTATTTTGAGAATTTGAGGACCCAATTGAAAGGCATGAAAGAATTGATTGCTCCAAATTTCAAATGTTGGGGGCCTGATTGGAAGACTAAGAACTTATAGGACTTAATTTATATAGTTTTGGACTGAATGGAAAATAACTTCAAACTGTGGGGGTCGAAGTATAAGGTAATCAAATATTGAAGGGCTAATGTGAAAATTCCAAAAGCATTTTTACGAGTACAGCTGATGCTGACAGGGATATATACAAACATATATAAATATATACATATATATACATCACACGCTTTTTACCTCACAGCTTTCTCTATTTTTAGCCAAATTTGGGGTGTAAATATAGTATTTTAACCAGCTCGACGAGAGGAACGCACTATTGTCGTCTTGTGTTTTGATGGCTGAAAAAATGGCAGTAGTGGTGGTGTCGAGGAGAGGCAGCGGTGGTGACGGGTTTTGCCTTCCCGACGGCTTTTTCCGGCTATTGTTTGGTGGGTTTTAACGAGTTGGATATGGGTAAGCTAATTATGGATCCAATTGTGGAAAATAGGAGCGGTGGTGGTTAAATTTGGCTAGAAGTGTGGCAGTGGCGAGATAGGGTTCCAAGATGGTTTTGTCCAATTAAATCTAAACGTCTTGGGATTTTGTAAAATTGATTGAGGGTGTTTGATTAGGGGGCCAAGGCAAGTCGACTGGTGTTTGTGTTGAATTTTCCAGCAACAGTCCAACGGCGGTTCAGTGGTCACCAGCTGGTGGTTTGGCGAGTTTTGGCCAAATTTTCCTATTTGGCGTGCTAATGTTAAATTGTTGTGTATTGACTTCATCCGAACTTTAATTATGTCGATTTTAATTGGAATTTGGGTTTGATTAATTGAATTGAAATATTTGATTTGGGCAATTGAATGCTGGAATTTTAGAGATGGAACAACAATATTGAATTAATGATGGACCATTGAGATTGATAAAATGGACTTTAGAAATTATTTTAGTTTGGTTTTGAAATATGCTGTATATTCTCATATTAGATGATACTTTGTCCTAAATCATATGGAAAAGTTGGATAGCTAGACTTTGGACTTCTAACTATATAATGAGCATTCATGGACTTGAAACTTTAGACACTTTGAATATTGAGGGCCTAATGATATTTTATTGAATATTTTGAAATAAATTGAAAGATATAGAATTAAGATAGTGCCAAGAATTAGTGCAATTGGATATTTTGTGTTACTTTAAGTATTGTATGCCATTAGGCTCAGAGCCGAGTGGCGGGGGTTCGAAAGTAGTATCAGGGAAATCCCGAGTTCGAACCCTCTTATCTTCTACCCCTTTTTCTTTGAGTGAGTGTGTGCGTGTGTATGGAGGTATTTTTCGGTTGACATCTATAGAGTGTCCCGAAATTATTGTATCACAAAAAAAAAATATTGTATGATTATATAGACGATGATCCATGATGACTACACGTATCAAATTACAAAAGTAAGCTTGGATAACATGTGAGATTTACTCTCGATATTATGAGGTTTTCTTGTTGGGAAAAAGGGCACGAACGTAATAAATATTTATTGATAACACTTTTGTGATACTCACTGATTCCTTTAAATTATGATTTTATCTTAGTGATAATTTGAGTATATATTTTTGAACTCGGAAGTTATTAAGAATTTCACATTGTTTTAGATTTCAAGATATGATTTTGTAAAATGCCATGAAATGACTATGAATTGTTGAATATTTGTTCTGGATTTGATTGTTGATAATACCTTTGATACGTACAATAAGTTATGTGATGTACGTTTAAAATTATAAATTACTGGGTTTTTTAATCAGTTCAGTTATATTACCCATGAGGACACCCTTGGGAAGTTTATGTTACCCATTGGGACACCCTTGGGAAGTTTTGGCACCATGGACTAGTTTCGAAAGACGGCTGGGTGGTATCAAACTGACAGTGGTTGGTCTCCCTACTAGTACCTATTTGGACCCATTCTCCAATGTAGTCGGAGGTTAGTTACTGTTAGTGCTGGATCGGCATGTAATCGGTCATGCCATTATGTTATATTTTGTCTAGGTTGGCCACCTAGAATTAGAGGAATAAGATGAAGTCATGTTATGATCTGTTTTGTTGTAGAGTGATAAGGCTGGAGTTTCGGCCCATAGTTTATTCTGAAACGATCAAATAATTGATCATAAAAGAAAATAATACTTTTAGATATTTGAGACCAAAAATTCTGATATTTGAGAGGTTCTCTTCGTTGGTATGGGATAGTGTTGAGACAAATTAGTTAAATATTTAATTTAACATTAAGTATATGTTTTGTTCTGAAAGTGTCTATTTCAGTACGAAGTGGACTCGTGGACTACAAATTCGAGATTTGACAAAAATATCGCATTATGCTTGTCACACCCCAAACCTAGGATGCGGCATGACTATGGCCCTTAGCCCGAAAGAACTTAGAGACACCAAGTCACGAAAATCAGAATATGCTAAAAACTATAAAATATTTATTGGAAAGCCTTAGTCGAATATCACGGTGGAAAAGATAATAATCCTAACTATTACATTTTCAGTTCAAAAATATAAATAGAAACTAATCTATAATAATCTTAATAAATAAAGTTATATAGGGAAACAACAAAAATAAATAGCGATCACTAAATTCTCTAAGTAGGGACTCCTTCAATCCAATCACCAACCCCAAAATTATTTCTTGTCACCTTCCTCAATACTATTTTCTGCAAAAGGCTATTAGTGGTGTGAGTGACACTCGCCCAGTAAGGGATATCTTGACCATCTATCGAATTCGAGCAAGTTATATACATATATAGCAGGAAAATCATATTCATAAAGCTAACAAGTTTCAAAATCAAGCTTTTATGCTTTCAAGTAGCGGAACAAATAACATAACAGAATCAAGCACATTCATTTACATATTCTTGCTCGTGAATATTCGAAATCTCTATTGGTCAACTTGATCAAGCCCTAATTATAACCCCATTAGGTGGATTCGGACACTTCCATTATTACATATAGGAGGGCCTTAACTATAACCCCGTTAAGTGGGTTCGAACATTGCCATTATTACCCGTAGGATGGCCTTAATTATAATCCTTAACGGGTTGAGAAATTGCTACTGTACCCCGTAGCTCGGTAGAAAATTTCAGAACTCGTTCCTAATGATAGTATTCCTAGTATTCAGAGTATATTCATATATACACATATAGCACAACACAAAATAATTTTTAACTTTACCTAGAGAAAATTCATAAAATAGCATGCTCAAATCCAATTTTTTTAAAAAAAAATATAAGTTTCATAAAACATATTTTTATAAAAGAAATAGAGAGAAGAAACCACTTACCTTGACCTATAGGTGTTCTTAAAACTCCAAAGAATTTGTGGTTATGTCCTTCTTCCGATCAATCAAATCTATAATAATAAGAAATAAATATGGTGAAGATAAAGCTCCTCAATTTAATGAAATCTTGTACGAAATAAGAAATCTAATGATACTCAAACCCCGATTCAATTTATTATCCTAGGGTCTCATACTTAAATAAATCTACACCTAACCCCTTAAATCAAGATTTATAATATTCCCTTAAACATAAATAACCCATATTAAAATTATGTAGAGCATATCTTATTACAATTCCATCGAAACAGTATTAGAATCCAAATTAAAAAAAAATAAAAATAAATAACACTCCTAAAATCTCCAAGTATTATTATTACGGTAGGTTGATCCTAATTGCCGAGAGCTTATTAGTAATAAGACTTAAAAATGGCGCTACGTAAAGTTCCTAGCTCCCATGAGTATCATACTTAAAGTATATATGAAAGTGTATCCATGTCCATGTATCTATATATGAGCTATATATGATAATATATATGTGTGTGTGTGTACATATTAGATGAGGAGTAGTAATCATAACAGTAATTATTCTTGCCTAACATCATAAATGACAAGAAGGAAGAATTGATGGACATTGGTTTTGATCTCGGGAGTGGCAACATAACTTAAGTTTGAATTGATGAAATCCCTTCTTTTCCTATCTCCATGGCCCCCCATGCTATGATTGTGTAAATGGACAATTTGGTTTCCATTGCATGAATAAGAAGAGGAAAGTCAAAACTTGCACTGTTGTAGAATTCTAAATCTCTACTCGACAGCTTCCTATGGCGTCTTGGGCACGAGTCTCACGGCTAATTCCTCTCTTATCAGCTAGGTTTATTTCCTATTTATGTGTGATCATACATCTCCAATCAACTATAATAATTAGTCCTAATTTGATACACTTTAGGATTAATAAGTCATGTAATGGTCTTAGGCCTAATAGAATTAGCCCAATAGTCTTAAATTCAATAGGATTAGCCCAATAATCCTAGGCCTAATAGTATTAGCCCAACACTCCTAAACTCAATAGGATTTGACTAATAATAATATTACTAATAGCAATAACTATAATAAAAAGAAAATAATAATCATAATAATAATAATCAGTATGAATAGTAACAAGAATGACTATATTAATATTAATAATAAAGTAATAATCCTCATAACAACAACAACAACAACAATAATAATAATAATAATAATAATAATGGTACAATAAATACAGTAATAGGGTTCAGGTATTACAATGATTTGTTTTGTAAATCAAATATTTTTGTTATTAATTGATTGAAACATTTCAAGTGATCTTCTGTATAATTGGAATATTTTTATTTTATAGAAATGTTAATTATTTATTTGAAATCTAAATATTTAATTATTTTCCTACATGCGCTCCTCATTAAGTCTTTAGGACTTGCTGCCTTTGTTTTATTTTATGCTCTTTGGCTCTTCTGAGAAAGGAGGATAGTAAAGCCATAAGTGGTGCTTGAAAGCAATATTGGGGATGTATACTAGGTGATTTACAAAACAAGTAGACCCACATCTTATTTAGAGTAATCGTTGACAAAACAAATAAATTACCGAAGCCCACCAACAAACTCGACTCGACAAGGACCCCAATCATCATAATGAACTAATTCAAAAGGAGAGGAATGCTTTTCGACACAAGGATAAAAGGAAGCACAATGATGCTTTCCGAACTCACAAGACTAACAATTTAAACTAGTACACTTAATAGGCAACAAACATTTTAATGTAGATAAGGACGGATAACCTAACCGACAGTAACACTGGAAAGGTTCTACGGAAGCAGAGAGGGAGCAATCATCCACAAGTACAATGTCCAAATAATAAAGGCCACCGCACTGACGACCGCCACCAATCATCTTCCCTGTGCATGGATCATAAAAAACACAATAGGAAGGGAAAAAGGTTATGGAACAATTCTAGGCTGTTGTAAGTTGACTAATAGATAACAAACTTATAGAAAAACGAGGAGCAAAGGGGACATTAGTGAGAGTAATAGTTTTATTGGGTGTAACGATACCCGAACCTAAGACTGTAGAAAATGAGTCGTCTGCTGAACGAACAGTATTCAAGAATGGTGAGAAAGATAATGAGGAAAATGAGACTTATTACCAGTAATGTGGGTAGAGGCACCAGAATCCAATAACCAAGACTCAACTTGAGATGCTACAAAAGTACCAGGGGTTTGGGAGACGAAAGAGGTAGCGGATGGAGTCGAGGGATTCTGCAAGAGTTTGTCATATTCTTCTTAGCTCAAAATAACCTTAGTAGACTCGGGTTGAGAAACAGAAGCGTCACTAGAAACAGTATTAGCCCACTCAAGTTTACCAAACTTCTGCTAATAGTAATCAGAAACATGATGGGTGTGACCACAATGTTTGTAAGGAGGAAATTTGCCCCAACCACCATGACTGCAGCCTCCAATAGACGGGGAACCCCTGGACCCACTACGACCACAATCACGAATGGGCGAGGCTGAAGCTTCAACTGGAATGGTATTTGAGTTCAAGGCCCCTGTGGATACACGTAAGACCCGAGAGAAGGCATTCGGTAATGTGGGAACCGTGTTACTAGCCAAAATTTGATCTCGAGCAGGCCGAAGAGTACTGTCTAATCCTAACAAGAATTTTGTCACCTCAAATTCTTCCCACTGAGACTTGCAGGTATCCAGGTCACACTTTAAGGGATGATATAGGAGAATTTCATCATGAGCACCTTTAAGGAAGGAATAGTACTCTGCGACATTCTGACCATCTTGCTTTAAGGAAAAAAAAACCTTTTCGTACAACTCGAACACCCAGGATACATTTTTTTCAATGGAATACATGTTATGGACTGTATCCCACATCTCCTTAGTAGCAGTTGTGAACATTAAATTAGAGGCAATGGATCAATAATGATGCCATGATGGCATACTCATACTTTTTCCAAGTTTTGAACTCTTCACTCTTTGAATCTAGAGGGTCTGATAAAATATAATCCAATTTTTCATTAGAACCAAGGAATAATTTAAAAGACTGGGCCCATATGAGATAATTCGAGCCGTTTAATTTAATAGTAGTGCCTAGGGTAACTTTAGACTCACTAGAAGAAGCCGCCATGCGCAACAAAAAAAAATCAGCCAAAAGATAAAACTTTTTTTTTTCTTTTTGTGTTTTTTTTTCTATTTTTTCTACTTGTTTTGTTTGTTTTTTTCTTTCTATATATATATATATATATATTAGTGTTTTAAAGGATAACAACTAACAAATAAACACACACAAAAAAAGAGATCAACTAAAAAAGAAAAGAGAGATCTGGCCTAAGAAACCCACGGTAGAGAACCCACGTTCAGGAAGGGAGAACCCGAGCATTTGGCTAGGCAAGCAGAGAGAGAGAAGGGTGCTGTTGGGCGCACGAGCATGAGAGAGTACGAGCAGTAGCACGAACAAAAAGGGAGAACTAAAAGCAAGGCAGGTCGGTCCGAGGGATTCGAGCGATGTGCGCGGTGGTGGCTTGGAGGGAAAAAGGAGCGGCTGGCTAGGGTTTGGCGCAAAGAGAGGTAGGGTTTCCGAAAAGGGCCGCAACGGCAGTGGACCTAGGGTTTGGGAGGGTGGCAGTCAGCCTTGAAAGGTAAGGGCTTTTTTCACTCATTTTTTTTTCTCAAATGCTCGATACCATGTTAGAAGAGGAAAAATTGAGAAAAGAGTTTGTTTTCAGTGTATATTTTGCGATAGACCTAACTGAAATATATAACGATTAGGCAACCCTATACAAGAAAATACAATATACACATTCCTAAAATACAAGACAAAACCCTAGTAAATTATGTTCAATAATTCTAACACGACCAATAGAGCTCCTCTAGGGATTTTGGCTTCCAGCTCCTCATACTTCTTGGGGTTCTGTACAATGTGAACAAACTCCACAATCTCCCGCTTTGCTTAGTCACAACAAGAAATGTCTTGGAAAGAAACCTGGATTTAAAAGCAGGCAAACAAGGGAGTGAGATGTTTGGTATAAGAGCCTGGCTCCTTTGGACTACAGAAATGGGCTAGCAATTATTAGAATATGCTAGCATTAATTTGAATCAGAGAAATAAACGACAAACCTTATTTTTCGCATTCTTAACCATCTTTGTAATTTGAGCTTTTCCAGTGTTGAATATCCCTTTGGCATTCTTAACCGTCTTTCCAATATCCCTTAGCATTTGGTTGTTTTGGTGGCTCATGCATAGTTACCTAGAACGCGGTGCTCTTTAGTACCTGGTACGAATACACGGTACACTACCTTGCTAAAAGTATGGTACGCTGGGAGGAGGTCTAATCGATAACTTATTTGGTACGTGATACTTTTAAATAATTTAATTGCTACTCTTCATTATAACAACTGATATATGATACATGCTTGGTATCATATATTAACTATTATATTATTAATTTATGTTTATTTATATTCTTACCAGTTCAAGATTTTGATATAATACTTTAAATATAATTGATTGCCCTAAAGAAAAAGAAAAAGAAGAAGAAAAAGAATGAGATAGAAAGAAAAGAAAAAAGAATCCAAACATCTCAGGTTGAATCTGACACAACAGAAAGAAGTGAGGCTATATTAATATGTCACCAAAAGTTGAAGGACTAAATTGTGAAACTTCTAAACCACTTTTAAACCGCTGCGCCATCGGTCTTCAGCCCCAACTGCGGCCCTATCTCTCTCTCCATCACCTATTCTCTGCCATTTTCCGATGCTCTCTCTAGCGAGAAGAATTCAAATTTTCGACAAATGCCTCCAATTTACTGCGAATCAACTCCGGCATGCACGGGCCCACAGCGGCTCTGGCCCACCACCGCCACGTAATCGGCCACTTTCGAAGTTCTCACCATGGGCGATGTTGAGACAGCCTGAAGAGAAGTCGGAGCGGTGGGTGGTGGACTGAGAAATGCATGAAATCAGTAAGAACGTGCCGCTGCGGGAGCGATTTGTGATCCCCAGGGATAATACTATCCCGAACAGGCGCAGCAAGTAGCTTTGGGAGCAGTTCATGCGCCGTACTCTTCTCGTCCCGATCATTAAATAATTTGGAACGCTGATTTCCGGGTACAGGAGTGCGTACCCGAGCGTTCCAGTTCACGGAAGTACCGCAAATCGGAATGCGCGTTCTGGAACGCGGTGCTTTAGTTAGATGAACGAACCAGGTAACTATGGGCTCATGTAGATGGGGAATCCCAATAACAGAAGTAAAAGAATAATAATCAGTGCTTGGAATGAAGTTTTTTCGGAAACATAAGTAACAGGCACATAATCATGTGGATCTATCGCCATTTCTTTTTGGGCTTCTTCCAATTTTCCTTCAAATCATTCAACACTTCCAATATTAATGTCATATCCATACTGACTAGTTTTACACTTCCGGGAGTGCCGCTAACTTGTGTTTCAAATTCAGATTCTTTGGCCTCATCATTCTGCAGTGAGCTTTTTATGTATCCTTTAGCAACACATTTATTGGAAACAACAATATGGTCTACCACACCCGGTTCAAGGAGCTTCCTTTTGAACTCTCGAAAACTAATCTGCAAGGTTTTAGTCCAAACAATGAGAAATCAATCAAAGGGATGAAAACGACAAAATCCCACTGCAACAAACTAAAAATAGCAGCAGATACTCTCATGACACAATCACAACAATGAGCAGTCTAGTTTTTGTAGGAGAGATCGACAACTTCTTAAAGTATGTCACTACTACAGTGAACATATAGAGGAAGTTCAATCAGTTCACTATAAGAATATCAAGTGACCAAATAATTCTGAAGCACAACATAGTTGAATAAGAATAACTTATACAACCCTCAGCTGCATAACATTTCAGAGCTACGACAATAAGGCTTGGTGAAGAAAATTCCTAATCATTGATCCAAGGATATGTGATATTATAAATTTTACCTGCATCTCTTAGTAAGAAATGGGCTTCTTCTATTCTTTTCCCTAGCGCAGCTTGGCACTTTCTAGTATAAACATTTCTTCTTATTTTTATCTCACAGTATGCATCAACAACAAAAGTAAATATATGCATCCTCTAGTTTTTATCCTTCCATAAAGACAAGGGATGTGAAAGGCCCACACGACCAAGAGAAGAGTGGATTTAAAAGCCGGATAAATGAAACAATGCTGCATGGAATCGAATTTGTTGGTCTTTTGTAAAGCTTGATTGTTGGCAATACTTTCACAGGTTTAACGTAAAGGCATGTCAGTTTCCCCATCTCAATGCAGGACAACATAAACGCAGACGATACTATAACTTGGCAACCAACCTGAGAGAGCACATTAAATGGAGTGAAAAGTAACATGATTCTGAATCTTACGATCTCCCAAACCGTTTGGTAGTTAAGACCCCAAAATGCTTAAAAAACAAATATAACTGTAGGTAAAGAAAAATTAAAAAAATTTAAATTTGCAGGAACAAAACTGTCTACTAAAACATCTCAGGGCGGACACATTATGACCCATATAATCATAACCCAAAAATCTTTAGAACAAAACAAAAAATAAAAGTAAAAAGAACAGAAACAAAAAAGAAATTAAAGAAAAATGACGAAGAGATAGAGAACGCTGAAACCAATTCGACAAGAAAAGTTCCAAATAAGTAGCTTCAAGATTGGATCTGTTTAGTTTGATAAAAGAAAGTAAATTCTATCTTACAGCAGCATTGGCAACACTACTCAAAATATTAGAGGTTCCTATATTGAATCTAATATAATGAAAAAACTCAAACAGATTTAGAAAAAAGAATAAGATAAGAAGTGAGAACAACGCTCACTGGGGCTGAAGTAAACAAGACAGGGTAAAGCCATTTATTTTCTGTGTCTGAAAGATTCAAAAATTTGCAGGACAAGCAGGAGCTATTTTACTATCATATCAGAGACCTTTCATAAATTACGATATCATTAGGCCGTCAATTAAAGATTCTGAAATATATCAAATTTTTGAATGCTATCAATGTTGAATAGTCAAAATTAGGAGGGGGGGGGGGGGGGGGGGAGATTAACCTAAGTCACAGCATTATATACATCAAGCATTAACTTCGTTTTTCCCAGGTATCCACGAGTCAAAAAACAGAAACAATACAGAGGCAGAAGAGAACTGGACTGCAATCAAGGGAAAAAAACTGCAAATAGTTTTATGAAGAATAAGGAAACAATTGCATACCTACAACAGTGAAAACTCTATAATACTCATCCCGATTCCACTTCTAGGCAATGAAATCATTTTATCACTCGCAAAATGCAAGGCATATACAGTTAACTTAAATCGGAAAAAGCAATACATAAGTGTACGAATCAAGTCCAGTGGTTCTTTATCAATAAACAAACTCCAACACTCAAACTTGTAAATGCTCACCTTGCATTCCGGGTTCTCTTCAAGTAGCTTAGATGAGATTGCTGAAACCAACAAGCCAATCACCACTAAAGGAATGATAATCTTTAGCAGTTTCTTGATAATAGTTTCACGAAAATTGCCACGATCATCTGTATTTCCTTCCTCTGAAAGATCGGATCACGAAATTACTAGAGAAAGATTCCCCAACCTTACGATAATGTAAACTCCAACAGGTGAAATTGTGCAAGGGTAAACTTCTAATCTCAGCATCTTGAGGCAATTACTTACCATGAAAAAGCTTGTTGTTGCAATTGAGCAGAATTAAATAATGACATCAGCCCAAAAGACATTTTCTTGCATTAGACCAAATGGTGTATATTGGGTCTTTCAACGTCACACTAAATCCACTAATTCTCTTCCGCAGAAATGAAAACAACTTAAAACTACAAAAATGATAGCAGACAAACCTCTTGACCCAGATTTTTGCTCATTTTCTTCTGGGGTTTCGTTCTTGGCTTTTGGATAAAGAAACTTAAAAAGGGTCCTACTCTTCTTCTTCAGCGCTTCAATGGAGAAAAATCTACCATTTCTGTGATTGGATTAAGTAGCTAAAATCTGATCCATAAACCACCCTAGAATTGATCCTTTACCATCTCCAACTGTGGATAAATAGCCCCTCAGAATTCTAGTTTACCGTCAAAATGATTAACACTGCTATTCGAACTTTTCACCCTCGAAGCTCCAAAGCCCTTGCTAGCTCCATGAATTACACTCTGAAAAATCCAGAAACACAGAAGATCATTGAAAAATTAAACTACATTAAAACCCTCAAGCTATACATTCTGCAAATGTACACGGAGTCGCTTACCCTGGAACGCGAGGAAGAGATAAATCCACTTTTGGTGCCAAAGGATTAAGGGCGGCCACATTTAGTCATATAGGAATTTTAATTCCAAAATTAGGCCAATAAAATTTGATTTTGGAATAATTTTAATCCCGAGAAGTTTTAATTTTTTGAGAAAAAAAAATAATGTGGCAGGTGAGATTAATAATCTGGTAATTTAAATTCTGACTCAACAGGTAAAATTAATGATTTGATAATTTGATTAATGACATAATATAGGCCATAAAATATTAATATAAAATTTAAATTAAAAATTATTATATAATAAAATTAATATATAAAAAATTAGATAAAATAAAATTTATATAATTTATATAAAAATTATTTAAAAATTAAACAAAAAAAAAAACCCAGCCCAATGCTCCACAACCTAAAAACCTAAAAACCTAGCACCCCACCTCACCCACCACCAATAACCAAGCGCCACCCCCTCCCCCTCCTCCAAATTGCCGCCACAACCACGATGCCCCCCCCCCCCCCCAACCCTCTTCCCTCCTTTCTCCATCCCGTGGCCCTACCCCCTCGCCCCCCTACCTCATCTCACGTGCCCCCTACCCCCTTCCTCCACCCTGGTGGCGCCCTCTCCCCTTGCACCCCCTCTTTCCTCCAAGCCGGCAATACCCCCAACCCCTGACCCTGCTCCCTTCTCCCTCCAGCAACACTGCACCCCATCCCCTGCTCCACACCTCCTATTCTCACGAGATCTGCCTTTCTTTTTCTCTCCATCTCGATTTCTCTCGCTCTTGCTCGATTGAGATCTCAATCTCTATCCCTCTCCCTCCCTCTCGATCTCCCTATAGCATTTGTGGAGGGGGACGATTTGGAGTTTCAGCTCTTTCTCTTGGCGGCAGAAAAGACAACGGTGAGCAGCAATTTTTTGTTTGTGTATATATAAATATAAGATTTGTATATATTTTGTGTGTATGTGTGTGTGTATTAGGTATAAATGTTTTGTGTGTGTGTGTGTATTATATATACATGTTTTAGGGGTATGGCATGGTGATGGAGGAAGAAAAGAGGCAGCGGTGGTGGCGCTGGGGTGGCGGGGGTGGGTGGGAGGTTGGGGGTTAAGGTTTTGACTTGAAAAGAAGATAAATGTTAATTTTTTTTATTTTTAAATGAAAAAATAATACACAAATAAATTTAAATAATTTTTATAAAAATAATATAATTTTCATTTTTTTCAAATTTTTATATATTAAGTTCATTATATAATAATTTTTAATTTAAGTTTTATATCCATTAATATGTATTTGTAATTTATAATTTACGTTTTATATTATTAATATGTGCTTAAGTGTCCAATTCCCTCTAAAATGTACAGTAACTTCATCTAGTCATGCCATATCACCGTCAACTTACACCATGTCACCAATAAAATTGTCAAATCATCAATCTCGCCTGCCACGTCATATTTTTTTGCCGGAAAATTGAAACTTCTCGTTGGTTGGACTAAAATTGTCCCAAAATTGAATTCTATAGGATTAATTTTGGAAATAAAATTCCCATAGGACTAAATGTGGCCCGCCCTCAATCCTATGGGACCAAACGTGGATTTATCTCTCAGAGGAATGAGCCAATGAAGTGCCTATTCTTGTAAAAGATCATTCTTAAAATTCAATAATTTGAAACAAAGTTGATAAGATTCTTGTTTAGCTAAATTATTCACTACTTGTAATTAGTTAGTTAGTTAGATAAAATCAATGTCATTAGTGTACAATCAGTTATAGTGTGTTTCTCTCAAGCAACTTCTATTTCATTAGCTTCCTTTTTGGTCGGGATTAGTTAGGTGGTTACTTGAGGATTTTCTATAAATAGCCACTGCTTGTACAAATATATATAGCGTGAGAATAAATGAGAATACAATTTTTTCCTCCACAACTTTCATATCATTTCATGCTATTCAGAGCCTTCTACGATTCCTGAGGGCATTTTAGATCTAGAATTGAATTTTTGATTTCAGATTTGGATCATAAACCCTAATATAGTCGATTGAAATCAAGCAAGATTGCAGGTGATCAACAATGGCGATCCACTTTATTTGCAAGCATCCGATAACCCCGGTATGATTCTAGTCTCTTCCCCTCTAACTAGAAATAGCTATTTGATGTGGAGTCGATCCATAAAGATAGCTCTTGGAGTTAAGGTCAAATTAGGGTCCACTAATGGAAAGTTTGTTAACCGGTTGAGGAATCAGAAGAATTTGAACAATGGATATGGGTAGATTGTATGGTACAATCATGGATCCTCAATTCGATCTCAAAAGAAATTGTCGATGCGTTTTTATACACTATTTCAGCTAGAGAGTTGTGGAAGAATTAGAAGAAAGATTTGGGGAGTACAATGGCCCTATGTTGTACCAACTTCCGCGAGAAATCAACTCAATTTCTCAAGGAAATCAACCAGTTGTGGAATATTACATTAGGCATAAAAAGTTGTGGGATGAATTACAATGTTTAATGCCCTTACCACAATGTACATGCGGGGCGGCTAAACAGATGACAGGCCACATTTCTTTTGGGAAATTAGTTCAATGTCTGATGGGGTTAAACGAGGGATATGATCATATAAGAAATTAGATACTAGTCATGGAGTCGTTGCCTAATGTCAATAAAGCTTACTCGATGGTTTTGAGAGTTGAAAAATCGAGGAAAATTCATCAAAGCTTTAGTGATACTGGAGAAAATAGTACTATGATGGTCAGTTTTTGGGGATTTAAGAAACAATTAACTTGAAATAGTGAAGGGAATAAGTATAGAAAGTCTAGAGGTCAAGTGAAGAGGTTTTCTTTGGAAAGAAAGGTTGATAAATCTGGTCTGGTATGCTCCCACTGTATTTATATAGGACATACTAGAGACACGTGTTTCAAGCTACATGGCATGCTAGATTGGTACAAAGACTTGGTAGAGGCAAGGGGTAGAATTGGACAAAGAATAATGGCTAATATGGTGGAGACGCCACTGGAGAGCAATGGCAACAAAGAACCTAGAATGAGCAATGATTGGAGTTTGAAATCCAATAGTTAATACAAAGTGAAGTAAGCAAGTTTCTCAAAGGAAAAAGGGGTGTAGAAGAAACCACTGTGAATATGGCACACTTCAATGACTTTGCTGGTAATGTTACACATCATTTAGCTTTTAATATTACTGAGTTTATGAAACCAGGAACCTGGATCATTGATACAGGGGCTTCTAATCACATGTGTTGTGATTTCAATCTCATAACCAAGCTTGTTCCCGTGACATCTGTTACACCTATACACTTGCCAGATGGAAACATCAATCTTGTACATCACACTGGTGATGTCATCCTTTCTAAAATCCTTACATTAAGCAAAGCACTACATATATCTTTGTTCACTGCAATCTGCTTTCTGTCAATAAATTGTGCATCAATGATTCCATCCATTTTTTGTTTTATCCTTCCTACTGTTTGATACAGGACCTTCAAACTGAACAAATTCTAGCAGTAGGCAAAGTAGTGGGCAGATTGTATACTCTTGATTCTTTTAGTTTTGACCCCAATTTGCTTTCTGATTACTCTACTTTCTTTCTTACAAACTCAGTTCCTGGACATGTTCAATGTAATAGTTATGTTAACTTTTGTGTTTCAAGACATGTTGTAGGACCACATATATCTTTGTGGCATCAGAGATTCGCTCATGCCTTAACTAGTGTTATGAAACATTTGAATGTTGATGATAATACTGACTTGCATACTCTTTCTAATTGCAAGATAAGCCCAATTGCCAAACAAAAACGGTTAAGTTTTCCATTAAGTACTTCAGAGTTACACAAAGCTTTTAAACTCATTTGTTTAGATGTTTGGGGACCTTATAATCACAAATCATTAACTGGTGCACAGTACTTTTTAACTGAGGTAGATGACTTCAGTAGAATAATCTGGACGTTTATTTTATCCCATAAAGCCCAAATGTCACATACTCTTTCCTAGTTTTTTATAATGATCAAAAACTAGTTCCAGACTACTATTAAGGTTGTTAGATTAGACAACGGTATAGAATTTGTTAGTGAAGAATGCCAAGCTGTTCTTTCCTCACATGGCATCACTCGCCAAGAATCTACTCTATACACTCCTCAACAGAATGGCTTAGTTTAAAGAAAACACAAGCCCATTTTGCAGCTAGCTAGAGCCTTGCTTTTTCAATCCAACTTACCAAAGAAATTTTGGGGAGAGTCAGTCCTGATGGCCACATATATCATAAATAGACTTCCCTCTATTGTACTCAATTGGAGAACTCCTTATTAAGTCCTTTTCCACAAAGCACCAGATATCATCACCTTAGAGTATTTGACTGTCTTTGTTTTGCTACAAACACCCAACCACATAAGGACAAATTTGATTAGAGAGCCCACAAATGTACTTTCTTGGTTTTAGTCCAGGGCAAAAAGGTTACAAGGTTTTTGTCTTGACTCACATCAGCTTTTTACCTCAAGAGATGTCACATTTCGTGAACATACTTTTCCTTCTCAATCCTTCCCTACTAAACAAACACCATTACCACAACTTATCTTTGATAAAGATCCTACTTCTTTTACTGATCAATCTAGTTTGCATTCTGGTGTTGATTCCCTTCCTCCTTCTACTTCCCCTGAGCAGCCTCTTTCTTCTATCCCCGTTTCTCCTCTTAGATATAGCACAAGAATGAAGTAAACCCCAATGGCTAGAGGATTGTGTTTCTATAGCCACCTAATCTACTTATGTTGTTTAGAAGAGCTCTTTGCCTAAGGTATGTGCAGGTTCTCCTTACTATATTCAGACTTATCCTTATATCATTTTTAAAGTTTGCAGTGCCCTACATGAGTTTTTTAGCAATGTATCTAATGATTCAAAATCAATTTCTTATAAACAAGCTCGTATTGATAAAAGGTGAGTGGACGCAATGATTGTTGAACTAAATGCACTTAAGAAAAACAATACTTAGGTTCTTTTTGATTGGCCAAAGGAAAGAGATCAATAGGTTCTAAAGGGGTATATAAGATCAAAAGGCTTCCTGATGGCACAATTGATAGATTCAAGGCCAGGTTAGTGGCTGAGGGTTATAATCAAGTAAAGGGACTTGATTACATTGAGTCATTTTCACCTATAGCCAAACTAGTCACTGTCAGAATTTTGTTAGCTTTAGCTGCAACTAAAGCATGGCCGATCCACCAAGTGGATATCAATAGTACTTTTCTGCACGGCACACTGCATGAGGAGGTGTGTATGCTTCCCCCAGAAGGGTACACTCTTGCTAAGCCTGGGCAAGTTTGTAAATTGATTAGATCACTCTATGACCTGAAGCAAGCCTCTAGAGAATGGAATATTAAATTAACTTCCAAGTTGCATGATTATAGTTTTGTGTAGTCTACTAATGACCATTGTTTGTTTACTTTACATCAAGGAGATCAATATTGTCCTTGCTTGTCTACGTTAACGATGTGTTGTTGACTAGTACTAGTGAAGCTCTCATTGAGGTAGTGAAATCCTATTTGAAAATAGTTTACTATTAAGGATCTTAGGCATGCCAAATATTGTTTGGCCATTGAAATTGCTCGGTCTATTTCTGGAACCTACATGAATCAAAGAAAATATGTTTTGGACATTTTGAAAAATGTTGGTCTTCTTGGGAGCAAGCCTGTTTCTGCCCCTTTAGCTAAAGGTCTCAAGCTCCCTGCTGATTCAGGTGCTCCTCTCACTATACCAGATAAGTATAGAAGACTTATTGGCTAATTATTGTACCTCAATATGACACAACCTGACATCAATTATATCCCTCAACAACTAAGCCAGTTCATCAATTTACCATGTCAGTCCCATTGGGATGCTGTTGTCCATGTTCTCCATTATTTGAAGGGTTGTCCTTCTCTAGGATTGTTTTTTCCTTCTCATTGCTCTTTCCAATTATATGCCTTTTGTGATGCTGATTAGGCATAATGCTTGGATACTAAGCGATCAATTACAAGTTACTGCATCTCTCTTGGTTTTGCACTCATCTCTTGGAAATCTAAGAAACAAACAACCATGTCTCGCTCCACTGTAGAGGCATAATATAGAAGCATGGATTCTACTATTTGCGAGCTTCAGTGGATTGTTTACTTGCTTCAAGACCTGGGCATTCTAGTGCATCACCCTATCCCGTTGTACTATGATAATCAAGTCGCCTTATACATCACTGCCAACCCTGTTTTTCACGAACGCACCAAGCACCTTGACATTGACTGCCATGTGGTTCGTGACAAATATAAACAAGGTTTTGTTTTTCCCAGCCATGTCTCTTCCAAGGATCAACTAGCAAATGTGTTTACCAAGATTCTTCCTCCACCACAGTTCGTTCATCTCTCGTCTAAGTTGGGGTTGTTTGATCTGCATCAACCTCCAACTTGAGGGGGGGGGGGGCTAATAAGATTCTTGTTCATCTAAATTCACTACTTGTAATTGCTTAGTTAGTTAGATATAATCAGTGTCATTAGTGTACAATCAGTTATAGCGTGTTTCTCTCAAGCAACTTTTACGTCACGAGTTTCCTTTTTGGTCAGGATTAGTTAGGTGGTTACTAAGGATTTTCTATAAATAGCCACCAATTGTATAGCTGTATAGCATGAGAATAAATGAGAATACAATTTTTCCCTCCACAATTTTTAGACCTTTTCAAAAATCTATAATATTTTATACCCTCGAATCAATTTTTCCCGGGTTTTGGGGATGTTTGTTAATAAAAACTAACGCATTTTGGATTCAAAGGCTTTTGGTGGTTCAGTTGTACTGAAAGGTAGCATAATTTTTTGATTTCATGTAGAACTCACGTAACGAGTGTATTACATATGTTATGTGATTAGTGTATAATTTACAGACATATAGCAAGTGTATAAATACTTGTTACATAATTTGTTGGGTACGGCCAAGATAAGTCTCTACAAAAATTTTCTAATTTTTTCTTTTACTTTCTCTTTCTTATTTATCTTTCTTAATATAATCTCTCTCCCCCATCTATGGAATTACACACACACACACACACACACACACTTTGAATATAAAAGATAAATGTAACTATTCATTACTCAGAAATATCTCAATTTTTTAAGATAAGTTTGCTGGTAATCAAATTCAAATTAATTTTTTATATTTGATGCTTTTTACATTTAACACACTTCAAAAAATTAGGTCAAAAATATATGTGATTACTCATCATTATTCAAAAATATCTAAGATTTTTGCCGATAATTTTGCTGATAATTAAACTTAAATTCAAAATTTTGTTATATCAGATATATTTTATATTAATACACTCCAAAAAAATAGCTATAAGAGTTCGTGTTTGAGTGAAAGCATCAGCCTTTCAAATTCTTCCCCTTTTTTGAGATAAGTTATTTGATAATGAAATTGAAATGCAGAAATATTTTTGCACAGAATAATAATCATCATATTGAAAATTAGCTAACCTAATGAAAACACTAGCTATTTCAACTTTTTCAATTCTTTGAACACCTCGAGTTAGTGATTGATTTTTTATTACATTTTGAAAGTTATTTTAAGATATTGATACTTGCTAACAATTTTCTATATTGCATCCTTTAATTTAGTTACGTTTCTCATTGCTTTATTCTTTGAGTTTTTATATTTAGTTCGATTTATTGTTTATTTTTATGTACTTTTTGTTACCTTGATTTGTTGCACTATGACATAGGAAAGACTTTTCAAGGTTACAATACCTACATATTTAGGCTTATCTATTATTAACCATTTTACTTGGTCTATGTATTACGTAATTATTATATTTATTTTAGTATATATTGAAATGTGTTTTTCTAAGGCTACTCAGATTGAGTGTTCTTGGGAATTTTTTTTTAATTTAACTTATTTTATAAAACTATATTCAAAATACCCTACTTTATAAAATCCTTTTTCTTTTTACCCCTTTTGAATAGTGATTTCACTATTTAAATAGTAATTCCACAATTAAAAGTTTATTTATTTGTTTTATTGTCCAAAACTTTAGATCTGTTTAAGATTGGACACCTTTATTTAGAAAAAGGAAGGTAGATCCCATGTTTCATGATATATAACTTTTATTAAATTTAATCTTTCTCGATTTTTAACAGTTATTAGAATATAATTTCTATTGTCATTTCCATTTCCCAAAGTGCTTGAATATTATTTTCTATGTGTTTTAGTTCTTTAATATAGTTATCAAGAAAATCTTTATTAATACTTTTATTGATATATTAAAAAACATAATCATCTTTATTATTATATGTGGCAATAAGTATTCTTAGGTCTTCAAGTACATTCTCTAGTACATTTAAAATAGCTATTCTATGTTTATAATTATTTCTTCTTTTAAATTGATTCTTTATGATATCGAAATCCTTTCCCATTTTATATGCACAAATCAGCAAAATATGTTCTCAAAATCATGTTTAATAATGAAGTAATCTAAAACCATAAATTTTTATAATTCAAGCAAAGAAATTTTAATATCTAAATCTTTTAAACATATATTACCTCCTTTAGATCTTCAATTCTTTAATCCTCCTAGGGACTCGTCTTCTTTCACCTTGACAAGCCTAGAAATGCTAACTCCCTCTTGGCTTCTTGGGACTGACAGTTCCAAATGGCTACTATCTCAAATAGTGCAATCATTACGACCTTCGTAAGATTGGAGAATTTAAGAAAATAAGGAGAAATATAAGAATAAAAGATTCTTATTAAAATCTCAAGCACTCGAAATTTATAAAAATAAAATGGCTTTATTTCCTTCAAAGGATATTTATACAAACACATTTTAGAAAAAGGTTTACAAGGATTTTTCTAAGATTATTTTTTCTCTCGCTTTTCTGATCTAAGGGTTTTCTCTAATGCTAACTCTCGATTCTAATTTTCGATACCTAGAAATGAAAATCCTATCAAAATTTATAGAAAAACAAAATGAACCTCACTTCGAAAGTTGTACTGCTACGTTGAACCTCACTTCGATTTAAGACAGTCTAGAGGTCCGTTCCAAGCCGCACTGCTACGTTGAACCTCACTTCGAAAGCTAAACAGCTCTAGAGGTTGTGTATGCATCTCAAAACTCACTCGAAAGTTAAAAACTATATACACTCTTAAGACTTTGTAGTTTCTCAAAATAGTATACTTGCTATTTTTCCTTGTTTCGTTTCTTATCTTTCTGTGTGTTTTGCAGGGAACCAGGAGGCAGCTTTATATAGGACACGCAATGTACCTGGACTACAAAATAGACAACATACAAAAACGTGTTGTTTGACAAGGTAACGTGTCTGGCGGTTTCAAACCGCGTTAATTAAATAACGAAATTCAAAAATTCAGATTTTTTAATGAAACCGTTACACCAAGGGCAATTCAGTAAAAAATGAGCTCGAGACCAAGACAATTCGCCCAAAAGCCCGAGCCCGAGCCCGCGCCCGCACCCGCGATCACGACCTGGACCTGGACCTGGTCCGTGGCTCGTGGCCGGAGCCGAAGCCGGGTCGGGTCAGGCGGGTGGCGCACGTGTGGGGTTTGCCCATATGCAGTTACTCAATTGTTTAGTTTACACTATAAGAACACTTAACCACATAAATACAAGCACTGTCAAGGCTAATATATCCGATGTGGGATATTTTACACAATTTTATTTACACATAGATAATATTTTCCTTGGGCTTTATCTATGGATTACCATAAAAAATGGTTCAATCCTAGATTACCCCTTAAAAACATCATCTTATCAAGCCCATTTCCAACAATCCCCCCTAATCCATAGCATAAAGTCCGGCTGCATACTCGTAACATGCTTTCAATAATGGTACCTTCCGGTTTGAACCACTATCTAGTTAACCAACTTATGTCATCACAGGAACAAATGGACATATGCCTTGAATTTGAACCTTGGTTGTGATGACGTCTATTGGAAACAACACATTACATCGAGCTTAGCAATCTTCAGGGGTAACACGTTAATGGGCATGTGTCCTGATCCTGTTTCATGAATATTTTTCAAGGAGTAACCCCTCTCCTCTAATCGCGGCCACACTATAATATTAATTAGCTGGGCATCTCCAAAGATGTACTATTCACATCTCGTCACTTAAGACCTCAAACCCATTCAGAGCAGGGCTCTTACTATACTAGCAGTAATACAGCACCTCCCAGGCATACCAGAGGATAGACTTCAGGTACATAGTACCAGTCTAAATTTAGGTGCTTACGTTTACACCCGACAGCTTGTTTATAACACATTGAACCTTCCTTGTGGGATTTCCACTTGATAGGTTGGGTTGCTACTGTTCATGTAAACTCAATGGGTTACAAGTCCCATCCCCAACCTGGCTTTTTGGAATGAGTTAAACTCAAGTCCTTTCGTTAAAGAATCAGCCACATTGTCTTTGGTACCAACAAAATCAATGGCTACGATTCTTTCAGACACTATCTCCCTTATAGACTTTAGTCTAACTTGGATGTGTCTCTTAGTCTTTTGATTATACTTAGAACTCTGTATTTTTGCAATTGTGGTTTGATTATCACAATGCAAGACAATGGCAGGGACAAATTTACCCACAATGCGTAACCTACACATTAACCCATACAGCCACTCAGCCTTAGTTCTAGTAGTATCTAAAGCACATAACTCAGCCTCAAATGTAGACCAAGTTATGATCGTCTGTTTTGCAAACTTCCAGGAGACAGCGCCTCCACCCAGAGTAAATATATACCCTGTACATCTATTACTCTCGGAGTTTTGGACAATCCAACTTGCATCACTAAATCCATCGAGAACTTCAGGGAATTTTCCATAATGCAGTCCAAGGGAACTTGTACCTTTAAGGTACCTCATTACCCTATCCAAAGCCTCCCAATGAGTACAATCAAGACAACTTGTATATCTAGCCAACTTAGAGGCCGCATATGAGATATCTGGTCTTGTACCATTCGCTAAATATTGCAAGCTTCCAATCACTTGAGAATATCTTAATTGAGACACTGGAGTACCAAACTTATTCTTGAAAAGAGTTACAGAGGGATCATAAGGTGTTTTCAGGATTCTACCGTTAGTATAACCAAATTTCTCAATTATCTTCTCAATATAATGAGATTAAGAAATCGTTATACCCTCAGTTGACCAAATCAACTTGAGTCCTAAAATCACACTAGCTTCACTCATGTCCTTCATTTCAAACTTACTTTTCAAAAATTCTTTCGTCTCATTAATAATCTCAAGATTTGACCCTATTAATAATATATCATCCACGTAAAGGCATAAGATGATACATGAATCACCTTTTATTTTGCAGTATACACACTTATCATTATCATTTACAACAAAGCCAAAGTTCAGTACAGTTTTATCGAACTTTTCATGCCACTGTTTAAGCGCTTGTTTCAACCCATAAACAGATTTGACAAGCTTACAGACTTTGTTTTCACTCTCGACAGCTACAAATCCCTCTGGTTGTTCCATATATATTTCTTCCTCTAAATCACTATACAGAAAGGCTGTTTTCACATCCATCTGATGGATAGAGAAGTTATATATGGAAGCTAGTGCAATTAGCACGCGGATTGTAGTTAATCGAGCTACAGGGAAATACGTATCAAAGTAGTCAATCCCCTCTTTTTGCCTAAATCCTTTGGCCACCAATCTGGCTTTATACTTATCAATAGTACCATCAGCTTTCAGTTTCTTCTTAAAGATCCATTTATATCCAATTGTAGTACATCCCGATGGTAAATCGACTAGTTCCCATATCCCGTTGGAGACAATGGAGTCAATTTCACTTTTGATAGCTACTTTTCAATACTTAGCCTCGGAAGAAGCCATAACATCTTTGAAAGTCACAGGATCATCTTCGATATTGTAGGTGACAAAGTCACTTCCAAAATCTTTAACGATCCTGGCTCGCTTACTATGGCGAGGTTCATTAGCCTCATCAAAAGTAGAACCAGAACTACTTGAATTTGCCCCCCCATTTGTCATCCTTTCCACGTGTTCGGGAATGGAACCAGACTCGAGGGCAGAATCTAAAGTCGAAACATCTTCAGGTATTTCTTGTTTCAGAGGGAATATATTTTCGAAGAATGTAGCATCACGTAATTCGACTATTGTGTTAACCTGTATGCCAGAAATCTCAGACTTATTGAGTAAGAATCTCATGGCATAACTTGTCTCCACATAGCCCAGAAAGACTGCATCAATAGTTTTTGGACCAAGCTTCTTCCGTTTGTGTTCAGAGACTAGGACTTTTGCAAAACATCCCCACACACGGAAATATTTTAAGCTCGATTTTCGGCCTTTCCAGAATTCGAATGGAGTGCATTCTTTTTGTCTCAGAGGGACTCTATTTAGAATATGGCAAGCCGTATTCAAAGCCTCTCCCCACATATATTTTGGCAATCCAGAATTCAAAAGCAGACTGTTAATTATGTCTTTAGATGTTCTATTTTTACGTTCTGCTACACCATTCGAGGAAGGTGAATATGGAGGAGTTTCTTCATGAATTATTCCAAACTTTTGGCAATATGCAACAAATGAGTTCGACTCATATTCACGACCTCTATTTGATCGTATTCTTTTAAGTTTCTTGTCAGTTTGATGTTCAGCTTTCTTCTTAAAAATGATAAACTTTTCAAGTGCTTCATCTTTATGTTTCATTAAATAAACATAACAATATTTACTGCAACCATTTATAAAGGTAATAAAGTATCGATTTCGATCTCATATTAAGACCCCATTGAACTCACAAATATCTGTGTGTACTAAATCAAGTATTTCAGTATCCCTTTCAACTGTTTGATAGGGTTTTCTTACTTGTTTTTTTTTTTTTTTTTTTTTTTTTTTTTTTCATAAAATACATGATCAATATAACAAAAAGCCTAATGTGCCGTAAAAAAGGAGTACTACTCCCTTTACAAAAATTATGAGTAGAAAAAAAAACATAAAATAGGAGTACAACTCCTATTGCGTGAAGAAAAATACTCTAAAAAAACCTGCAAAAAAAGGTGGGAACAAAGGCCAAAATCTTGAACGGCCAAAAAACGTTGCATAAGGAATTCCTCCTCATGTTGAATCCTGTAGCTCGTGGACCAAGTATTAAAAGAGCCATCCTTGCAAAAACAGCAGCCAAAAATAAAATTAATAGCACCAATCCTCTAAAAATAAACCAATTTCAGTAGCCAAAATCCCCAATGCAAAAAATCCCCTGCACTAGGACAATTACAGTTACCCCCCTGGAAAGTTTCAGAACCGGGAAAGTGTCGCCAAAACAACAATCCACTGCCCCCCCACTGCTGCAGCAGAAGCAGCAGCAACAGTATGTGGCAGCTGCAGTTCTGTTCGTGCACAGAAGGCCAAGCTTGCCTGTTTCGAAAATAACAATTACCCCCCTGGCAGGTATGCCGGACAAAAAACAGCCCCCAACAATAAGAGTAGCCCAAAACTCGACAAAGCAACGCCAAACAAACCACCAAAAACCACACACCATCAACATGGAAGTGATCAAACAAAGAAAAACACAGGAAATAGAGCACAAACACAAATACAACAAACCAAACCATGAAGAAGGAGCAGTTATTTAAATCTAAAGTTAGGAAGACCCCACTTGTCCATCTTAAGCAGTCCACGAATTGGTCCTTGAGTTTGTTCCCCTTCCACGACCGCAGATGTCAGAGCATCACAAGCCAAATTAGCCATATAATCCGCTGCCTTGTTTCCTTCACGATATATGTGAGAAAACCGAACATTGGCTTTGGTTCTGAGCTCTTGAATCCCCATAAGAAGATGCGACAGCTTCCAGTTGGTGATGTTGGACTGAATGAGGTGCAGAATAGAAGAGGCATCAATCTCCACCCAAACTCTTTGGAAGCCACGTTCACAACACAACTGCAACCCTTGCTTGACAGCGTATAATTCAGCATAAGTATTAGATTGATGACCAACGAAAGAGTAGAAGGCGCAGATCACCTCCCCAAAACAATCACGAATGACTCCTCCTGCACCCGCAACCCCCGGGTTGCCTCTTGACGCCCCGTCCGTATTGAGCTTAACCCATCCAGTGTCCGGATTTCAGCCAATAAACAATACGAGGCAGGCTCGGCTGCTGATCAGAAAGATTAAATTTGAAACCCAGTTGAGCTGCCAGAAGGATATCCCCTTTCCAGTGCTTCGAAGTGAAAATATTGCCATTGTAAAGAATAGACAGTGAATGTAGAACCCGCCAAACAATTCGTTTGGTAAGGAACCTCCTTTGTCGATGGACACAGTCATTTCTCTCCTTCCAAATGTGCCAAAAAATAAGGACAGGGACCACAAACCTGACATTTCCCTTAATGCTTGTCGTCGCTCGATTTTTCCAATGATTGAGCTGAGTGGCGACATTATCTGTGTCAATGGCAGAAATATCAAAGATTCCTGTAAAGAATGCCCAAATATCCCTAGCTTTAGGGCATTTAAGAAAGAGATGCTGAACATCCTCAACACTATCCCCACAACCATAGCATCTAGAGACCATGATAATTCCCTTCTTCTGCAGTCTTGTGTGGACAGGTAGCCAGCTATTGAGAAGGCGCCAAATAAAGACAGAGACAGATGGTCTGATTTGTTTAGTCCAAGCATGCGATAAGAGCCCATGTCGTTCCCGAGTAGCACGAATGGCTTCAAATGCGGACTTCGTAGTAAATTTGCCCAGAGGGGAGGCTTTCCAAGTCAGAATATCGACATTACCATGAGAGATAGGTACTTGACCAATCTGTTGAACTAACTGAGAGGGGAGGACAGACCGCAACTTGCTGTCATCCCACCTCCCATTAGTCCAATAAGCGTTAACTGGTTCCAGCCTACAGACTGGTGTGTTTAATAAGATAGAAAGCGGAGCTTCACCCATCCAACAGTCATACCAAAAGGAGCAATCTCCCCGGCCTAAAATCCAGAAGAAATGAGCCTCTGCCGCTTCACGAATACTCACCATACGCCTCCATACATTAGAGTGTTTTGGGTGAGAAGGGGCATGAAGGGGGAAGAACCACTTGACATACTTCTCCCTCATGTATTTCGCCCATAGTGATGATTGCTTTCGAAAGTTCCACCAAATTTTCCATGAGAAGGCCTGAATAACTTCAAGCAAGTTTTCTGACATTTAATCCACCCTCTTCGTAAGGATAGCAGACAGTCGGCCAAGAAGTCCAATGGATCTTTTTCTGCTGGCCATAGTCACCCCAAAAGAATTTATTGAGAAACTTGTCAATCTTGCTAAGAATAGAATGAGGAGGCTGCAGCACTTGGAGGATGTACAACGGCATAGAGTTCAGAACACTTTGAATCAAGAGAAGTCGCCCACCATAGGATAGAGCTGTTTTATCCCAACCAACAATTCTGTTCCTGATCTTTTCCAATATATCAGCATAAAGAGAGGTTTTCTTATTTCCAACATACAATGGGGCTCCAAGATAAGTGATTGGCAGTGAGGTCATAGTAAATCCGGTGACCATCTGGATGTAATGCTTTTGCACGCTGCAACAATGTTTGCTCACCACGCAATGGCTCTTGGAGCAACTAATAAGCTGCCCAGAAACAGCTTCATATCTACGCAACAAATCCATCAAAGCAACAATATTTCCATCCAAGGACTTAGCAAAAATAATAATGTCATCCGCATATGCCAAATGGGAAATCACCTGTCGGGAATCACCATCATATTTGAGTGAAGGGATACGTTGAAAGAGAGAATCCAAACTCCTTGAAAGCCATTCGGCTGCGAGAATAAACAGAGCCGGGGAGAGGGGATCCCCTTGTCTTAGACCACGGGAGGACTCAAAGAAACCAGTAGTAGAACCATTCACAAGCACAGAAAAGAAACAACTTTGAACACATCTCCGTATCATAGAAATCCATTTCTCGGAAAACCCCATGCTTTCCAGAACATGGAATAGAAACGGCCATTGAAGCCTGTCATATGCTTTGGCCATATCCAGTTTAAGGATAAGCTTGTCCCCTTGACCTTTCACATTTAGCGAATGGACTAACTCTTGTGCTAAAAGGATGTTATCTTGAATGGACCGTCCAGCAACAAAACCACTCTGAGCCGCGGAGATCAAATCTGGCAAGACTTGGGCCAACCGCTTATAAATGAGTTTAGAGATGATCTTATTGGTGACGTTACATAGACTGATCGGCCTATAATCAGCCCAAGAGGAGGCCGTGTTGGTCTTGGGAATAAGCACTAAAGTAGTAGCTTTGAACCCTTTAGGCATTTGGCTCCCATCAAAGAAGTCAAGAATTGCCTAAAAAATGTCCTGCCCCACTATATCCCAGCATGTCTGAAAGAAAAGAGAAGTATATCCGTCGGGCCCAGCCACACTATCGGGACTGATATCAAACACAACTTCTTTCACCTCGTCAAAAGTCGGTGTGAGACATAGGTTATCAGATTCTGACTTCGAAATGAGTTCCGGAATACAAGCAAAGTCATCCGGTAGCATTTCATCCTCCCCCGAACTCAAAAGCTTCTGGAAGAAGGCCACAGCAGAATGTTTAATGTCGAGTGGATTTGTGAGAACTTGATCACCTTCTAAAATAGTGTGGATGGCTGCCCGTGCCCGTTTCTTTTTAACCAGTGAGTGGAAGAATTTAGTGTTGCGCTCCCCTTCTGCTGCCCATTTACAGGCAGCTTTTTGCTTCCAATAGCTCTCTTGCATTGCTAGGGATTTAGCGAGCTCAGCACTAGATCTGTTCAAGTTGATTAGGTTGTGATCTGAGGGATCTTGCTCAAAAAGTCGCTCGCAAATTTGAACAGTCGCCTCCTTAGCAGCCACAGCATCAAAGATATTACCAAAAACATGGTTATTCCACCATTTCAGGCGTTGTTTGAGTCGGCCAAGCTTGCGTTGAAGTTTCACCATCCCTGTTTCTGCGATAGGAATATTCCAGTTTCGCTGTACTTCCTCCAAAAAACCGTGGTGGCGACACCACATGTGTAGAAATCTAAATGAGGATGGCCCTTTGAAGGCATTATTCTCCAAATGAATCATCAATGGAACATGATCAGATTTGTGAAGGGATAGGTGACAAACTCGGGTGGTCGAGAATAGGTCAGCCCACTCGTTAGAAAGCAACACCCTATCCAGTCTCTTCCATTTCTTCTTCTTATCCGTCCAAGTAAACTGGCTCCCGATGCAGCCCGCATCTTGAAGCTCACAGTCTTGTACAAAGTCTGCGAATTCTTCAATACCCCCCAACTTAGGAGAAGCACAACCTTTCATCTCGGAAACAGTCAGAACTGTATTAAAGTCCCCAGCCACAAGCCAAGGGGAAGAGGTGCAAATATTTCTCAATCCGTCCCATAACTCGCGCCGTTCACACCTCGAGCATTTGGCATATACAAAAGAACAATAAAATGGTTTAGCCACTGAGGGATGAGAGACTTCAATATGGATAAACTGTTCATGATTGTCTAGTATAGTGATACAGGTGCTAAAGTCAGAGAAGACCCAAATCTGATTAGCCACATTAGACACAACTTGCTCAAAACCAAATCTACGAGTCATAAAGCTAGCATCTAGAACAGTCATTGGCTCAATGATGACAAGAATATTTAACTTCTTTTTTTTCCTCAAGCGATGTAAATATCTTTGGGAATTTGAATTGGCAATACCTCTAATGTTCCACACCAATATATTTAAATTCATTAATTATTGATGAAGAAAATACCTTCTTTAGCGGGTTTCCTTTTGCTCCTAGTTTGTCTCTGCGTTCGAGGTGGCACCTCAGGCTTCTTGACTGTATTTTTCCCCAGTGTAAATTCGGAGTCTTGAAGGATTGCGTCATCAACTGATCCTCCCCTTTTATTTGCCGCATCAGTTCTAGCCTCATCAAAGAGTAAATGTTGCATAGGGTCATGGGCATTGGTGTTAACTGGGATAAGAGAATCATCTCCACCGGCAATATTTAGAAAACATTGGCCCCTGCTCTCATGAGACGAAGGCCGCTCTATTTGAAAACCAAAGACATCCCCTTCTTTACCCGCCGAACGAGCGCACCCAGAGTGGCAAGAGTTAGCCGGGGGAGCCAAATTCCCAACCTCCGTGCTTGGTAAAGACCCATCCAATTCACGAGGCACATTCTTGGGCGTAACACTCTCCTTTTGGCCTGCCAAGTGAGCGCACCCAACTTGGTAAAGGACCGCGGGAGAGGCCATTACCCCATCAAAATTCTGATCGGGAGCAGCTGGAAACAGGTGGTGGTGGACACCTTTAGTAGGGAAACTTGTTGAAAATGAGGGCTGAATAATGCGTTGCGTGGGGCAAGGGGCAGCAGCTGACTGTTGAAGCTGAAGGTCGCCAAAATCGGTGGCAGCTTCATTCTCAAAGTCCGGCACTACCTCTTTTGGAGTTAGGATTCCATCTTGGGGCTGCACGGCAACATCTTGATTGATTAAATTCTGGATGGGAGCATCTGAAACACTGAGGTGATTATCCTCTTGGGTGGGGCAAGCTGGAGAACAGCTATGCAGGCTGCTGTAAGTATGCGCTTGGCGTTGTAGGCCATCTTTAAAATGCAGCAGGTTCTTACAACTGTCACGGACAGCGGCAACATCAGTAGGTTCATCACAAATTGGTTCAAACTCTATACTTAAACCCTCATTACTAGCATCATGGGGCTGGAGTCCTTTTGAGGTCTTCATAGGAACTTCTTGAGCAATTAAAATCGATGCAGTGGCAGTTAAATTCAGGGGAAGATTCTCACTTAGAGGGGGTAGCACATTTGCATCAATGGACTGGATAGCTCCCTGAGTGACAGCAGGGGCAGCGACAAAATTAGCAAGAAGAGGGGCGTCAAGAACCGGAGCAACAGCTGACTGGTTGGCAGCAGCGATTTCCACTTCCAGCACATCCTCCTCGCTAATATTTTCCAGGGCTGCAAAGGGATTCATTTTACCGTTTGCTGGGATTGTGCTTGATCGTTGTGGCACTTCATCCACCTTCCCTTTACCTCTGTCCATACGTTGTCTTCTAATATTCGAAACAATCCGCCATTCTTGAGAAGCTGTCTCCTTGGCATTTTGTCGAACAAGTGAGGGGTTAGAGGTAATATTTTCATTTTTTTTCTCTTGGGCATTTTGTCGAACACCTACTGGTCTGTGATCTTGAGTTATTGTTTTGCATTCATTCTTGGGGTGAAAACCATGGCAGAATGCACAATAGTGAGGGATAGGGCCATAGGATACCTTTTGAAGGATATCAGTGCCACCATACTCAACCAGCAGCGTCTCATCCATTGGTTGTAGGACATCGATTTCAACCAAAACACGACCTGTACTCGGTCGAGTACGGTCCGACGTGGGCTCGTCCATGTGCAGCGGCGTCCCAAGCAACTCGGCGAGGCCCCAAATGCAGCGATCGTTGGCAAGATGTGGCTTGAGCTTGGGGAATTCGACCCAAATCGGCACAATCGAAGATTCAACGTCGGGGTCGAAATCGGCAGTGTACTTGAGGATGCGCATCGTGAAACCATGAAAGTCCAAGATCTTCTTTCTCCACAACCGGTTGTAATCTTCAGGTTTTGAGAGGACGATTAAGCAATGATTTTCATCAATAATCCCAAACTGATAAACACCGTTCAGTTTGAGATTATGGAACAGGATTCTGACAGTCTTCCAAGAGGGGCCTCGACACGGGAATTTACCCACAAGAGCATATTGGTATGGCTTCATCAACATATCGCATTCTTCAGATGAGAGTTTAAGGGCCTTCAAGCCATTCTTCCGTGTAGCAGTGCCCATCGGTCCCAAGGCATTATTGAAGAACTTTTTTTGCACACGAGAAGAAACCTCAGAGAACAATCCGGCAGAGGGGTTGGTGACCTCAGCGAAGGTCCGACGGGGCGGAAGAGGGAGCGGCGGCCGCTTATCCGGCGGTTGTTTGGATGCCGCCGGCTGAAGCACGGGAGTGGGTGGCGGGTCAGTCATGAGTTCAGCTGGGTTTTTCCTGTTAACTTACACTCCTGTCTCTAAAACGGGGCTGCTGGGCGGTCAGATCTGGATCTGCTTCATCCTGATGCAGTTGCCGGTGGCTAGGCGCAGCAGCTGGACCTGTGCGCGGCGGCGACTATGCTTAGGGAAGTGGAAGAGGAAGTAGCCAGCTCAAATAATTTGTGTCTTTTTAGGGTTTTCTTACTTGTTTAGCTTCTACACACACTTGACATTTGTGATTTTGTCCAATGTCATGTGTTGGAATCAAATTTAAATTCATCATTCTTTTAATAGAACCAAAATTTAAATGACCCAACCGTGCATGCCATACAGTGAAATTTTCTATATTATTAATAACAATAGAATTATAAAAAGTCGAACTATTGGAACTAGAAACTCTAGCATATTCAATCCGTACTTTAAATAAACATTCAGATAAATAGCCTTTGCCAATAAAAGTTCCGTAATGTAAAATTACAATTTTATTTAGCTTAGATGAAAGCTCACAACCCTCTTTGACTAACATTGAACCACTAATAACTCGTTGCAGAGATAGTGTGCGCCCTGAAGGAAACCTTAGGTCCACGCGCCCTATCCCAAGTACTTGTGCAGGACTTGCATTTGCCATCCTCACGGATTGTCCATCAATTGGTTGGTATGACACAAATAGAGACTTATCAGCACAAACGTGCACATTTGCTCCAGTATCAATAAGGCAATCGAATGGTTCATAAATAGTCAAAAGTTCAAGTTCAAAAGAAACATACCCGTCAACATGTCCATGAGAACTAGCAATGCCAGCCTCAACCATGTTGACTACTGGTCCTAAGGGTTTTGGTTTGGTCTTGCCTTTTTCTGCCTTGTTGGGACAATCCCTGGCATAATGATCAACCTGTCCACAAGTCAAGCATGGTTTGTTTGCTTTTGGCTTTTCTTTTATCAATGGTTTTAGAATTCGGATTGACATTTTTCAACTTAGGGTTTTTCTTTCCAATAGTCAAAACATTTGCTTTTGACTGGAATTCAACTGGCACCGAGTGTGTCTGATTCCTATATTCCTCTTCTATACTTATGGCAATCATATTAAATCATCGAGGGATAAGTTTCCTTTTTGATATTTTAAAGACATTCCGAAACTTTTCCAAGATTTAGGAAATTTTTCATTAATTGCCATAACCATGAACTTTTCTGGAAGTTTCATTCCAGCGTCAGCAAGTGAATGTTCCAGATTAATTAGATCATGGGTTTGTTTAGACACTGACTTACCTTCAACCATTTGATACTTCAGGAATTTAAAAACAGAATACTTTTCGAGCCCTTGCTCCTGAGTATTGTATTTCTTATCCAATGCTTCCCAAAGTGACTTCGCAGTATAGGAGTCTGAGCAATAGACATTAAAGAGAACATTTGACAAACCTGACAAAATGATCCCTCTGCCTGTTTGGTCTCGCTCAGTCCATATTGCGATTTCATTAGTCTTTAGGTCAGTATCAGTAGGTACGGATTTATCAGTCTGAATTACAGACAACAACCCTTTCATTGTGAGCCAAATCTTCATTCGTTGTTGCCAACGTTTAAAAAATTGGCCGGCAAATGGTTCAGGCAAACTGCTCAAGTCAATTTTTCAGAAACCAAATGAACCAGGAGTTGAACTCGACGCCATTATAAATATATTAAAGGAATAAACCCCGAATATTTCTTTAAGATTGTTGGAAACAATAGAATAGAATATCTAAAACTCGATATTCTTGTGGGTAGATTTATTTGATAATATAAATATAACGTAATAACAGTTTTACAGTAAACATTATAACCAAAAGCAAACTAAACAATGCCGTAAACAAATAAATAAACAAGAAAGTATAGATGACTTATCAGTATTTATTTGGAAAATTATGACTGAATCACCGGGTTGAGCCGGTTTGCTTTAAATAAATATTTGCCCCACTGACCGATGCGATGGGCCTGCGATACTCCTCCCAAAATAAGACAGTCCAGAGGTCCGCTTCAAGCCACACTACTACGTTGAACCACACTTTGAAAGCTAAATAGCTCTAGAGGTTGCGTATGCACCTCAAAACACACTCGGAAGCTAAAAACTGTATACACTCTTAAGACTCTGTAGTTTCTCAAAATAGGATATTTGCTATTTTTCCTTGTTTCGTTTCTTATCTTTCTGTGTATTTTGCAGGGAACCAGGAGGCAGCTTTATATAGGGGGAGGAGATAGCCAGAATAAATTCTGACACATTAATGCATGGTTGAAACCGCTTGAATGCCAACGGACACGCAATGTACCTAGACTAAAACACAGACAACATACAAAAATGTGTTGTTTGACCAGGTAACATGTCTGGCGGTTTCAAATTGCGTTAATTAAATAACGGAATTAAAAAATTTAGATTTCTGAATAAAATCATTACACCAAGGGTGATTAAGTAAAAATTAAGCTCGAGACCATTCCCCCAAAAGCCCGAGCCCGAGCCCGCGACCGCAACCTAGACCTGGTTCTGGTCTTGTCCCTGGTCCGTGGCTCGTAGCCGGAGCCGGAGCCGGGTTGGGTCGGGCGGGCGGCGAGCGTGTGGGGTTTGCCCATATGCAGTACTTAGTTGTTTAGTTTACACTATAACAATACTTAACCATATAAATACAATCACTATCAAGGCTAATATATCCGATGTGGGATATTTTACACAGCTTTATTTACATATAGATAATATTTTCCTTGGACTTCATCTATGGATTACCATCCAAAATGGTTTAATCCTAGAATACCCCTTAAAAACATCATCTTATCAAGCCTATTTGCAACATTCCCTTTCTTTATTTTTGGAGTCAAGAAGCAAATTTAAACTTTCTTGAATATAAAGGGATCTTCTAAGTCCTTCTTGAGAAATTTCTAAGACTGTTTTAAAATTTAATTCAATCAAGCCTTTAAGAGCTTTATTGCTATCAACAATGTCTTAACAAACCAAGACAATATCAACAATCTCATTCTTTAGCTCATTTGCTTCTTTATCAAGATCCATCTTTCTTTAAGAATTTATTCTTGCAAAAAAACAAGAATTTATAAGATGATCTGAATCATCAATACAATTTTTGGGAAATTGTCACCTATCAACGGATTTGAAAAGTTTTTATCACCAACCGTTGGATAGTGAACTAGTTGTATGTATAGTATATACAATCACTCTAGTTGCATTTAAAGGGAAATACACATGCATCTCATCCATTTTAGAGTTGGAGAACTCATTCTTTTCCAAATTCTGTATTTCTAGAAATGAAATCGGCTAGAAAATTTTCTGAACCTTTTATATACTCTATTTTGAAACTATAAAAGGATAAGAAAATTTGCCATTTATGCAACCTTCTGTATTGGTGTGCATTTGGTAATTTATTGAAAACCAAAGACTGTATTTGGGTATTATTGGTTTGGACTTTGAAAGGTTTTTCATATAGGAAAAGAGAGAATTTCTGAATCCCTTTTATGATGGCTAGAAGTTCTTTCTCATGGGTTGTATAGTTGACCTCAGCTTGACCAAAAGTACCACTTGTATACCTGCATATCTCATGGAGATCGGTTTTAAGTTGTGCTGCCTAATAAAGATCTGAAGCATCTATTTGTATTATCAATTTATCTTTTTCATCAGGAAGTTTTAATTTAGGCAATGTTTTACATTCTTCCTTTAGGTTTTTAACAATCTTTGTGTGTTGATTGCTCTATCCTTTAGTATTATTTTTTTGAAGTAGTTTTTGAATCTCATGCTTCTTTTTAGCAAGATTTATTATGAATCCATCAATATAATTTAAACGACCAAGGAATTTTTCAATTTGATTTCTGTTTTCCAATTTATTAGGAAATTCACAGATTTTCTTAGATATATGGGGTTGAAGTTTTATTCCTTCTTTATTTATGTTTAACCCAAGAAATTCAATTTCTTCTTTACAAATTATAGTCTTCCTTTCAAATAAGACTATACCATTTTCTTTACAAGCTTTAGCAAATTGAAGTAGGTGAGTTTTATATTCTTCTAAAGTATTAGAAGCAATTAAAACATCATCAACACAGACAACCAGAAAGTCTTTATATTTATTAAAGATTTTATCCATTCTTCTTTGATATATAGAATGTGCATTTTTTTAATTCAAATGGCATGACCAACCACTCGAACTGTCCTTGAGGATAACTAAATGTTGTACATTGTATACTTTTAGGTTCCATTTTTATTTGCCAAAATCCTGACGTACAATCAAATTTAGAATAATATTTCTTTCTTTTAACTAAATTTAGTAAAACTTCTTTATTAGGGAGATAATAACTATCTGACCTATTAATTTAGTCTTTTATAATTTATTGTCATTCTAGATTTTCCACGCTTATTCACAGCTTCATTTCAACCATGAAAGTTGGGCTACTAAAAGGACTATTACTCCTTCTAATTAAAGGTGGATTTTTATTTAATAAATCATTTATTTGTTTATTAAATTCTTTTCTATCCTTTTCAGTATATAACATATGTCTTTCTTTTATAACTATATTTTCAGTTAACTCTATTTTTGCCTTTAAATCTGACTCCTTAATTATAAAAAGCCGAAGGATGATCATTATAATTTTCTTTTATATGTTTTATTACATCTTCAAGAGTTATCCTTTTTATTGTTATACTATGTATTTTTATCGAAATTTTATCATATAGTCCACCAAGCTTCGCTGGCTGAACTCTGAATGGCTTATTTATTCTTGTTAATTTTAAATAATGATTACATTTAGTTTTAAGTATTACAAAATATAAATTTTGTGAATAAAACTGAAATTGTTGTGGGAAATCATTCCCTAACAATATATCAGTTTCAAGAAAGTTATATTAATAAATAATATTTATTATAACAATTTTACTTCCTAATATAACATTTACTTTATCTCCCTTTTTATTAATGTGTTCAGCTTGATGCGTAACACCCTTTATCTTTATATTTCCATTCTCTTGCCATTTAGTATAAAGAAATGACTTAAACAAAGTTATTTCTGAACCATTATCTATCAAGGCACAAGTTGTTATATTAGTATCCTGTACTGTTATTTGTACAAAGACACTTAAAAAAAAAATAATTCCTTTCATGTTTTTTACAAAAGATTTTTATATTTTCAATTTGTAGTGTGACACCATGTTTCTCTATTTTATAATAATCACACTGATTTAAGAAACTATTACCCAAAATTATATCGTAATAGTCTCCAACCATCCAGACCTTCATTTATTTGTTGTATTTTGGTCCTTAAAAAATTAATTCTAAAAGCATCTCCTCTATGATAAGTTGACTTCCTTAATATAAAATCCAACTCTTTTTTATATTGATACAATTCCACTTGAAGCCTATGCAATGCTTAACTAGGCATTACTAAGTAGAATCATTACAACTCTAATTCCTTTATAAGCCTCTAACTTTTTGTAGTATAGTTCCCTTAATCTAGCATTTTTATGCTCCTTGGCAATGTTCTCTAGCTTCATCAAATACTTGTATTTTCTATCGGCTCTTTGAAATCCTTTAGTGTGTTTAAACAATTGACTCTTCATGGTGAAGGTAACTGCCAATCGGTTTCATCACATGAGAAATCACAAGATAATAGATCAAAATTTAAATCATCAAAAAAATCTTTATAATTTAATTCAGTTAAATAAAAAAATAACTCTTTAGTAATTAAAGATTTATGATTGAAAGTTTTAATAATTCTAAATATTCCATATTTTGTATTTTATAATTTTTGATCAATCTTTATGGCTCTAATACCAATTTTATGAAGCGGTTTTGCTTGATTTAACATTATGAATTTTAAGAAAAAATAATGAGTAATAATTAAAAATTTAAGATTTAGTTTTAGACAATGTAAACAAGGATGGTTGTGAGTTTTACAATTTTAAACATGTTTTAAAGAAATTTTATAGGTAAAAATGTACTAAAATGATCAAAAATACTTTAGGAAGTATTTTAGTGAAATAAAGGTTAAAAGTTAGGTTTTTAAGAAAACACGCCGGCCCACATGAACTGTAAAATCGAGGTTTGAAAAAGTAATTAGGGTATTTTAGAAAACTTTAAAAAAGGTGGGTTATTTTAAAATTTTGAAAATTAAAAAAGGATAAAATAAAAATTGTTTCGTGTTCTCGGCACAAATGTCATCTTACAAGAATTCACAGCACAGAATGTAGTCAATATTTTGAAGATCGTCTACTCAAGACAAACCGCTGCACCATTGAGTGTCATTAACCAAGGATCATTTTATCATTATGGCACAATATAGTCTTCGTCCATGACACCACTCGATTATCTAGTGCAGTTTGATCGGTTGTACATTTGCGTACTTTATTAAATACGTGAATACCAGGCTAGTAGGCCAGGGACATTGCGCACAGTGCGGAGTGCTGACTCATTAGGATCCACACGCACACTATACATATATATTGTAGACCAATAATATATATATATATATATATATATGTATATAGATATATATATGGGTTTATTTCATTTTTTGTCCCTAACGTTTGATTCCAATTTGATTTTGGTCCCTTAAGTATAAGCGCTTCAATTTTAGTCCCTGACGTTAGTTTATGTTATATAATAATATTCTTCCGTCAAGTTTTCCGTTAGAAACTAAAGGACCTATCATGTGGGTCCCATGTGTTTCAACAAATTAAATGCATTTTACCCCCTATAAAATAGTTAAATAACTAAAAGTCCTCTAAATAAAAAAAAATGTAGCAAGAGAACCCTTAAGCATTCATAAGACTTGAATATATATATATATATATATATATATATTAGTCGCAATACATATTATAAATATGAAATTTAAATTAAAAAAATATAAAAAAGTATCACTACTAAAAAAACTATATTTTGAGACGTCAAAATATGTCCCCATATTTAACATATCGGGACGCTTTGTTGGTTGCGATACTTTGTAAAAGTGTCTCATAGGTGACCGTCTTAATATCTTATAATCACTGCTGAAAATGTCTCCAAAAAGTTGTATATAAGGACATGGAGAAATGTCTTAAAAATTGTCAAATTGAGACAACATAAAGCGTCTCCTTCAAAATAATATAAATATAGTTTTATGTGTCTCCACATCTGTGTTGTCGAGAATTTATAAAAGACTCTTTACATACATAGTTAGGGCTGTAAACGGAAAACCGAAAATTCGATTACCGGCCGCATCCGTATCCGTTTACAAGGTATATTATCCGCATCCGTTTAAAGTGGATATATCCGTATCCGATTATAGATATCCAAGTAATAAACGGATACGAATATGGTAATTAGATATCCGATCCGATTGTATATCCGTTTACTTATATCTGTTATCCGTATTCGATAAATTATATTAAATTATTATTATTATTATTATTATTATTATTATTATTATATCCTTATCTCTTCTTACTCTTTATATGATTTAATTAGATTATTTATTAATTTATATACATTATAAGAATAAATAGAAAATAGGAATGCATAATATGAATTATATTAATTGCATTAATGATAAAATATAAACAGATTCGAATATTCGGATAAACGAATTTGGATATCCAATCAAATATTCGGATAAACGGATTCGGATATCTGAACAGATATTCAGATAATTGTTAGCGGATTCGGATATTCGGATATCCAAAAATTCATAATTATTTTATATTTTAAAAAATACTAAATGGATACGGATATATCCGAATTTGTAGAGAGTCTCAATATATTTTTTAGACTCAATTAAATAAATAACAATATTATTAGGACGCTTTTAGACTAATGTCTCAATAAATAAATTAAAAATTGAAATAAATGAGACACTTTAAAAATAGAGTCTCTATACATATTATTATCGAGACACTTACAAAAAAAGGTCATAATAAATATCAAGTTGGAAAGGTTAAAGGGACATTTTGAGTTAAATGTCACATAATATCAATGTTTTGAGACCTTTTTAAAAGAAGTGTCATTAAAAATTCAATTAAATAAGACCCTTTTAAAAAGAGCCCCAATATACAATCCTATCAAGACACTTCTATTTAAGTGTCACAATAGAAAAGACAATTGAGACACTTTGTTTGTAAGTGTCTCAATACAAAGGTTGTTGGGACATTTTTCTTGAAGAGTCTCAAAAAAGTGTCTCCATAAACATTTTTTCTAGTAGTGTATATAGATAAGAATACAGAAAAAAAAAGCATACAAAAACACTTGCACACACTTTTCTCACACACTAAAATTCTATCATCACCTATACTCTATGAAATTGAAAGATAAGCATAGATTTGTGATCCATATGATGAGAGAAGGAGGATGATGGTTTCAAACTCCAAAATCGATGGTGAAATAGTAGAGCTTGACAATGGTGGCAAGAGATGCAGTGGAAGCCTCGCTTGCCCGCAAAATTGGGACTGGCTAGAGTGGAACATGGTTAGGAAAATGTTGGGTTCATCAAGACAAATCTATTGGTTTAAATCGGAAGAAACAACAAGGGGTGGTGGCAAATCTGTGGTGGAGAGTAGACAGGCGACAGTGGTGGCGGGTTCTAATGAAAACGGGGTTGTTTTGGCCTACGCTTAGTCGGGAATCGACAGGATGGTGTTGAAAAAACTATTGTGGTATCAATTGGGAGAAACCTTCATGGTGGTGGTGAATTGAAGGTGTTTATGGCATCGTGGTTTCATGGTGGATAAAGTAAAATTAAATGACGGGTGTTGATCAAATCACAAAATCAACTTAGGGATTGGGCTTGTGGTGGTGGGGGGGGGGGGGGGGCAAGGCGCACCAGAGTGTGACGGTGAAAATTTCCCGGCGATGGCATGGTGACACCTCAATTGGCTTCGGCTAGAAAAGGAAAAGAGGGCTTTTAGGCTATTTTTTAGAGGGACAGGGTATTTTGCTACTTATCTTTTTTACAAGGGTCAAATTGCCTTTAACCTTAATGTTTTAATAGAAATTTTGACAGAATGATGACATTGTATAACATAGACTAATGTTAGGGACTAAAATTGAAAGCACCTATACATGAAGGACCAAAATTGAATTGGGGACAAATGTTATAGACGAAGAGAGACAAAATATATATTTATATGTAGACATGTCTATATGGATATATATATATATATATATGTTGTAATTTTTCCGCAAGTGTACGGGTTGCTTAAGTAATAAAGTGAAAAATTAAGTATCGTTCCCACGAGGAACGGGTTACCAAACACCAAACTTATAAGTTCTCTATTGTTTAAGCTTCAAAAAGTGATTGGAAATCTTATGAAACAAAAACAAGCAACTAAATGAAAGTAAAGAAATCAATAAAAACAAGTTAGGGCCTAGGCATCGTCGATTGAATTCCCCTTCTAATCAATTAAACCCCTATTGATTTTAATTAATACACCTTGCCATGATCCAACTCACAAAAATATTTGCAATCTCCTTTCAAAAGTAAAACAAATGAGACAAAGTATGCTATGTGTCTACCTTTGTGATCACATACCGATACCTCGGCCCATTACGCACAATAGATGTGTTAGCTAAAAAGTCCTCGCTAATTAATCTAACTGATCACACAAGAGTACGATTATTTCTAACATATGCCTTCCTTATATCTATAACACAAATGATCAGATTTTATACACATCCTTTCGTAGTCGAATATAAAATCTCAAAGCTTGTAAAGATTGGCCAGAATTCACAAATAATAAAAACCTTGAATTATAGATAGGGACTATGTAAAATTAAAATCAAAGGGGTTAAAAAAAAAATACAAGGGCTTTATCAATGACTAGCCTAGAACCCTATAATTTATTTATCTAGACAAAATAAAAGTAGAACACAAAAAACATAATAAAATTAAAAGAAAACATAAACCAAACTAGGCTTGCGGCGATAATCTCAAGGGATGGAAGAAGTTGACTCTTGAATTGTTACCTTTCTAGAGCTCACGTCCTTCAGCTCCTTTTCAAAAATCAATCGAAAGTCCCTTAAAATTATGCACAAGACGTCCTTAAATAGTGGTAGGGTAATTCCTAGCAGAATCCTGTTAGAATTTGGTTTCAATTTTCAATCGGATCATCGAAAATGGCTTGTGATGTCCAAACGGCTTCGTCTTCATCAAAACGGCCTTGATTGTTTTGTTTTGCATGATTTTGAAGCTTTTTGTACCATCGAAACGGCTTGACTTGTCAAAACAGCCTTGACCATTCTGTTATGTAGGGAAAGTGTCAAACAAAATGGCCACGCAAATCAAAATGGCTCAGGCCGTTTTGGTGCGCACCACTGCGTTTTCTCGTCATTTTCAACCCCAATTTCCTGTTACGACATCAGGAAATGCTTGTGGGTGGATATGGACATCAAAATCTTTGAAAATTTGTGTTTAAAGGGTGTAAAAAGACTTTTAATTGGCCGAATTAAGGTTTTATTCCAAAAGGCACAAATTTCAACTTTAAAACTTTAACTCCTTAACAAATTCATTGGAAAACACACAAAACATGCACATAAAAGTGTTTACATTTTAAGTTTATCAATATATATACCCAAATATAGATTGAGAGAGAGGGAATATGTAATTTGTATATATTAATTTCTTACATATTAGTTTTTGAATTTAAGTCTCTGATTTTGTGGGAAACAACCACAAAATACAAAACCAACATGCCCACAACACAAAACTTCTTAAAAAAAAAAAAGAAAGAAACCAACTCATTTTTGATAAAAAGCAAAAACTAAACTCATTCTTGATAAAAGGCAAAAACTACAATATCAGCAACTACCATAATAAATCCCCTAAAACCCCACAATTTTTCAACAACAAACCTAAAAATTACGTCACAAATTCAAACCATCAAGCAAATCACCAAACAATGACCCCAAAAAAATGTAAAATACCCCATTAGAAAGATAAGATCACCAGCTAGTGATGACGAGCTTATGGGGTAATCGTATTGCATAATTTAGAAATTAGTATTGAGATTCAAGAATGGTCAACTCGACATATTGCACTAGCAAATTGATTTGGATAACTGAGCTAATATTGGTTGAGGTTGGCCAACTGAAGAGTTCGAAATAAGCGTAGGCTAACCTAACAAATGAGACCAATGACGCTCAATGCTAGTCTTACGTTAGACAAACAAACCCAACCCAAGAGAAAAAAAAAAGTGAAACATAACGCAATCGACCAATATATCCATAGCCTATCATGGCCTACAGAGCCACCCTTCTCTACACGCACGCACACACTCCACAACCAAATATCATCAAAACTATGTTGCTTTAGCCCAATCTTAAGATTTTTATGACATTGTTCAATATGTGCAACGATGTCAAGTCAGAGAATCACACTAACGCTGTGCTATACGTACGTAAGCAAAGACATTGCGGACTCACAAATCAGCCAAGTTTCGGGCCGAATGGGGGTAGCCCAACCAGTTGGAAACAGATGAGGTTATTGAAACACATGCTCACTCATATGATATGATTGAACTAAATACTCATTGAGTCATTGGGACTAATTTCCATGAATTACTCCTTACTTTAATACTAACTGCCTGTTCGCTCATCGTCAGTCATTGGATAATTCTATAGAAAAATTATATATACTAGTCGGTCGGGCACACTCGACACGCACGCAAAATAAAAATAAAATATAATTTAATTACATATGTAAATTTTGAATATAAAATTAAAAAACAAATCAGAAAGGAAAAATTGAAAAAAAAAATAATAAAAGAGGCATGGAAAAATACATATATTGAAAAAGGATAGAGAAAGAGAAAAGAGAGAAATAAAAAACACATTAATAGTGGAGAGGAGCGAGCAAATGCGAGAGAGAAAATGAATTAAAGATATGAGAGACCAAAAACAATAAAAGATACCGAGATAGTTATTAGATTCCTTATGTGCTTTATTAATAGTATAGATGTCAATTAGTAACAATTTTTTTGTAGCAAATTTAATATTTACGCAACTAAAATTTTATTTCTGTTAAACTATAGTGATGAAATACTTTTTCTACATACGCTTTATGTGAGAATTTATTAGTTACAAGATGAAAAAGAGGGAAATTTTTGGTAGCAATATTATGTGCCATTTTTATATTTGTAATGAAATGAAATTATTTTATAGAAAAACTATTTTTACTATAATTTAATTTGTAAATTATTTCTAACAAAATGATTTCTTGCACTATGTATTTTTGATGAAAAATTAAGAAATAAAACATATTATCTAATGGCAACAAAGTTATTTTACAAGATAAATTGCGATGCTAAGGTAACATAATGAAACAATTTGTCAGATTTTAAAAGGTAATTTACAACGATAGGGTGCTTTTCACTATAAAAAAAATTCTTGGTAACAGATTGCTTTGTTACCATTTGTTTTTTAATATTAACTATACTAATTTGTTAACAAAGTTCAAAATTTTTTTATCTCTCACTTTTGGCCACGGTCTTTCAGTCATGAAATACAAGTAATAAAACGTTTGTTACAAACAATTAAGGTAACAAATATAGACCTTTTTCATAACGACATGCTCTGTTATCCGAAGCGTAGGTTGTCGTAATGAATATGTCAAATGATTTAGGGCCTATATGTAGGGCTGTAAATGGGTAACCGAAAATTTGTTTATCGCTCGCATTCATATCTGTTTATAGGGTATATTATTTATATCCATATAAAATAGATATTATCTTTATCGATTGTAAGTATTCGAATAATAAATGGATACGGATATGGTAATTGCATATCCGCTCAATTTAATATTCGCTCTGAATGTGTATCTAACGGATATATTCGTTTAATTATATTCATTATCAATATTCGATAAATAATTTTAAAATTATTATTATTATTATTATTATTATTATTATAGTAGTATAAGGAAGTGGAATAATAGACATTTTAAATATAGAACGTGATATATTCAATAATATTTAATTTACTACAAACTAGAAGTTTTACAAATATAATAAGTAAGAACTACTAGATATACTTTAACAAAAAATGATGATAAATAGTTATCTTTAACAATAAGCATCTCAGGGGTAAGCATTCGTAATGTGTTTCTCTCTACATCTATATATTTTGCACAAGGTTTAATGAAACTATTGTTTATGGAACAATCATTATTTTGTTGATGTTACTTCATTTTGCAGAAAAATTGTAAAATTATATGGGGTTTCAGGAGAGAAGGCTGGAGTATCAAATGTATGATTTATTTGTATGTTCTTTTTTTTTTTATCTTTTAAACATTTTTTTTTCTTCTTTAGTTATGCAATTAATTTAATAAATATTTGATTTTTCAATCCATTATATAGTCTTTTTTAAAATATTTGACTTTTAAGTTACTCTCTTATTTTTTTTGTTCTTTTATACAAGCAAGAATGGTGTGCCATGACTTGCAAAAAAATGGTAAAATTACATGGGGTTGTAAAACAAAAGATTTCAATATCAAATGTACAACTTATTTGTAGGTTTTTTTTTTATTTTAAAAATATTTTTATATCATCTTTTTATTTTTATTTTGATAAGTGATTAAATACTTGACTTTTGAATAAATCATACTATTCTTTTTTTTTTTTTAATGCGTGCAGGGATGGCATGTCATGGTGGTTAGTTGAAAAAAAGACGCGCTTCAATGAAAAATATTAGTATTTGGTTGGACTTTCTAACAAAATAGAAGCCAAAAAAAGGAAAAAAAAAGTCCAATATTGACTTTTTTTTTTAAAAAAAAATACATTTTAAAATACTTCAAATTATTATATCCAAATGTAAACTACTTGACTATTAAGGAAAAAAAAAAAAAACTCAATTATATAAAATTTCTAATTGACAAACACTTTTGCTTCAAGGCTATTCCAACAGACCCTTAAGTCACTAGTTAGAATCTATTATTCAAACAATAAAAGATTTAACAACACACAAAATTCTGTCATTTTAAAATATTTTTTTGGATAAAAACAATAAATTTAAATTTTTTAATTTCATAAAATAAAAAATTCAACATTATGAAAATTTAAAAGTGAGTCAAAAATAGAGATGAGTGATTTAGGTCAAACACCCGCTTGCCATATATAAACCTGACTTCTAAGCTTTCAAGGTTGCTGTAAGATGCTCATTTCCTCGAGAAAATTTAGCCCATAAGACCGTTCATAGGATTGTCTCTTTCGACAGGCACCTCTTCAAATCACTTCTTTACTCGGTAATTGAATCATTCATAAATTAGTATCAATTTTATTTGCATTTCGAATTATTTTATTTAGAGTTTTATCAAATAATTAGAGCATGACTGTTCTATTTTTTTTTTTTCGAGATATATAGATCCATAAATCCTGATTCGATGGGTGTCATGATCCAAACATCAGCATAAAAAATATCTGAAAATTAAAACCTCAAATGTTAATTAGATAACCAATTTGATTAGTTTATGATTCGATTCCACATTCTTTTATTTTATGGGTTTTCTTACTTTTTTTTTTTTTTAATATCTCTGAATGCCACAGATATATCGCGGAAGTTTCAAGTTTGGTCACAAAAAATTGTGACTAAGATTGTTTAGATCGATTTTTGTGGTCGCAAATTAAACAGGTTTTTGCGATTAATTTAGGCCAAAATCAATCGCAAATTCCTATTTTTCTAGTAGTGCAATTATTCATCACTATTCATTGTTATTTATAGACATTTTTGTTGAAGTAATTGTTATTTATATACATGAAAAGGTATAAATCTTGACACATTCTAACCCTTGATTCCCAATGCTACAGGTAGGTTTTTATTGTTTTTTTTATGGTATTTATTTATGAGCGAATTGGTAATATTCACTATACATATATATATATATATATATATTTATATATTATTTTAGTCATTCGATTCTAATTCATTAACCAACTCAAATTGGGTACCGCACAGGTCCATTAAGAGGGCAACCCTTCCACCCAGTTGTTCCATTCAAAACTCAAGAATTCAGACGTTGTTTAAGAAATTTAGCGGTTCAACCCACTAGATCAATTGATAGTTGGTGTGGGGGGGAGTTGTTATTTTAAGATATATGATCTTTAACTCCATCTTTTTATGTCCATCTTTTTACCAATACCAAATCAACCCCACTGCCTACCATAGTAGTTCTAAATTGAGGTGGCAAACTGATCTTACATTCCAAATAATATGCGTTGTAATTTCTTTCGTACCGGCTATATATATATATATATATATATATATATTAATTAACACCAGCACAATCTATCTATGTATACTCTATAATATAGCTATGGGTATTGACTGTAATAGGTTCATTTTTTTTTTCTGACTAAACTTTCAATTCTTGAAATTTTTAAATTTTTTAGTTAACATAATAAATTCTGATTGTTTGTTGATTATTAAATCTCATTAATGGACCATTTTTTTTTTGTTCAGTATACATATTCGTAGAGTTTTGGATTATCTTCAAATGACAATTTTTGGTATTCATCATTTGCCATAAATTATCAATATATTAAGTGGTAGATGATCATTTAGGTAAGTTGCATTAATTTGATATTAATAGATCCTAATTCATTGGCATGCATATTTTATATTTTGAATTTATAGAGATTAAGATTCATTTTTTCCATTTTTTTGTCTTTGTACAAAGAGATGGAGATTTAACTATTTTGTGGAGGAGCTCTATGCTATTCATAGAACAACGGTGAGTTTGATATTTATTTGTTTCATTTTATTTTTCACTTATTAAATTTTATGGTTGTTTTTTATTTAATTTTGTTGTTTCGAAAGAATTTGTTGTATTGAACAGGTACTTTCTCTTTAACTATTATTGCCTCCGATTCGCAATATTTGCCATTTAAGGTTTTTTTGCCACACAAATTAAGGAGAATTTAAGAAAGTACCATAGCTGACAACTTTATACCTATTAATGACTTATTGAAATTTTAACAATTCCAAGCAAATGCATTGAATATTAGCTTCAATAGGCCATATGAATGTTGTTTTTATGAGGAACAATTTGAAAAAAAAAAAAATACATTAAATATGCCATTGTTTTTGTAAAAGGATAAATATTTTTGAACAAAATTAAAATATTAAAACGACATATTGTAAAACGGAGGTAATAATAAAATATCATTCTCTTTTGACTTTGCTTTTATATTGGTTGTACTCACTGTTTCATTTAGTTTATCAGTTTTAGTTTTTTAATTTTGAATAATCTTTCTTATTCAATTGTTTGAGAATCGGATATAGTCATGGACTTTAATATTTTACACGGTTTATCCTAATTTTTGATTATTTGTGATTTGAGAATTAGAACAATCATTCCTTTCTTACTTTTTTCTCTTTTCATATATATATATATATATATATATCTATATAAAGTTTATTTCGCTCTTATTACTTTCTCCGTCCAACAATTGTTGTTGTTTAAGGTTACTACATAAGGATTAAGGAAGACGGCTGATAGTTTTAATTATAGGTTAGTTAAATAAACATTTCTTTAAAAGTGAGTCAAAATTAGGTTGCTACAAATCGGTGCTACATTTTCTCCCACACTCATCAATACACGTCACATGTATTGGTGAGCGATTGAGATAAAGAAAGAGAATCTTCAAAAATTTTCTTATTTATCTCAACCGCTCATCAATATACGTGGCGTGTTTTGATGAGTGTAGGAGGAGATGTAGCACCGTTTTGTAGCAGAGGATCCGAACTGCTTAGGACCCTTTGTCAGACCTCATGGTTTCAATTTGGCATTAAATTGTGTTTCTATCATGATGAAATCAGAAATGAAGAAGAAAATGGAGTCTCACATTCATTCATCACTTCACATATCTACAAGCGTGGTGTTCGCTGTGTGACAAACTCTATATAGAAAACTCACTCTAGCTAATCTAGTTGCTAAATTGGTAATCTATAGAAAAGGGGGGAAAAAAATGCTAAGCTATTTACAAAATGTAATAATATTAGTAGGTAATAAAAGTAAATGGAGCATTGATTGTTTAAGCAATGCGCCATTTTTATGAGATAACGAAAAAAGGAAAACGGAAATGAAAAACAATAGGAGAAGAATCATACTTCATGTGACAACATAAATTTAAAAGGGGCATGGCACTTATATAGTTCTCAAAGATAATCTCCGGATATAATTTAATTAAAAAGACATGGCAACACTAATATAACTCTCAAAGATAATCTCGAGACATAATTTACTTTCCTGTAATATGATTAGTTTTTAATCATATATCTTGTTTTGCTGTCAGAGACCACAATAACTAAACTAAACTAAGATAAAATAATATAGCACTTTGGAATATAATAATACTTGCTGAGACACTAGTCGAGTGATTTTTTTGAAGTTGCAGATAATTGATTTTAAAAATGGCATCGTTATTTTCTGGTTCAGCACACGGGAAAAACAAACTTTTCTACATGAGAAAGTTTAATTTTTAGCAAGTGAGGAGATAGTTTAGAGAATACTCAGAATTTTGATGATCACGAAACAAATATTCCAACATCAGATAGGCTGTAAATCCTTTTAATATATATATATATATACACACACACATATAGGTAGGGATTATTGTCATTTTCATCCATTATGTTTGGGGTGTATGTTTTTTGCCTATTAAGTATTCACGTTGCAATTTTGATCCTATATGTTTTGAAAATATTACTATTTCAGTCCGATTTCACCGGAATCCGTCGGAACTCGCTGACGTGACGTCACAATTTTATGCACCACGTCAGCGAGTTCCAACGGATTCCGGTGAAATTGGACTGAACTTGCAATATTTTAAAACGTATAGGATCAAAATTACAGAGGGTATACTTAACGGGCAAAAAACATACACCCCCAAACATAGCGGACGAAAATGAGAATTGTCCTTGTATATATATATGTGTATATATCATACACTCATCCTTTATTCTTTTCTTATTTTCTTCTTTTCATCACGATTGATAAATATGCAACAATTTCCGTGACTATGTGGATTGATTTGAAGCTATCAGATCGTGGAAATGAAGAGCAGTCGACGTGCATTCTTCAAGTACTTCTTTCCCGACAACAGTGCAAAACAGTTGGTATTTTTATGTATGTCTTATTGGATTTTCAATATTGCAAACTACCAATATCAATGTCTTGTTTTTGTGCTTTTCTTGTCTGTTTGATGTTATTAAGTTTTATATATGCTTTAATCAACTTGAGTATCATATTGGTGTTGGAAACCAATAAGTTTTGTTCATCACAAATCCATTAACAAGTAACTTGCCACTAATTATTGCTTTGGTTCTAGTATAATATAATTTTTTAACAAATCTACCAGACATGGCTGATATCTCTCTGTACAAAGTTTTTTTGGGTGGCTTTCTGTAGTGAACGTAATTTCAATGTAGAATTTATTTTGAATTTTATTATATTCTTTAATCTAGAAGAAAATTTACTAGAAATTAGGATCAAATGTGTATATACACACTCATACATATATAAAAAATGACCAAAAAAAAAAGAATAATTTATGTTCATGTTTACATAGGAAATTCCTTCAGCCTTTACTCAATCAATCCAAGGAGCTTTGCCTGATAAAATAGTCCTTAGAGATGGGTACATGTTTGCATAAATTTTCTTTCGGCCGCGCCGAAGTGGCCACTCAGGGTTCGAACCGGCTGAGTTCGATAGGAAAACAGCCAATTCAAAGTGAGCGATTTGTGTTCGGGTGCGGGCGTGCCAGTGTGCAGGAGCACACAAATGGAAGTCTTGTGTTTCGAAGTGAAACTACTATGAGTCGAAGTGAAACAGTGATGCGCCTAAGACTTCTATCTGAAAAACGATTGAATCGGAGTAGGCAAACACTACCCCTGAGGTTCTACGTGCCTACAACTTAATGTAGGACTTAAAAATTTAGCACTCTCGAAATTGAAAAGGGTCGAAAAGCTTTAAATCGAAAAGGAAGTATATTCGAAGACGATGGCTACTCGCCATAATGACTTTACAGGACTCGACTACAGACACACGCATTGATGACTCGGGCCATATCTATGACAGAGATGCATTGAGCAGTCCCTAAGAACTCTAGCTACAAATCGGCCACATTGATGACTCCGGCCATATCTACCTGTGTATGTCTTCAAAGGCTGTTCACTCCGACGAGCATTGACTGACTCCGTCTGTACTCCTCTTCATGCATGCGCTCGATATGAATGCTGGGTACCACTCCGCCGCATTGATATCTCACCTCGAACCGGGCCCAATCCGAGTGAGTGATGGCTACGACTTCGTGACGTTACGAAATGAGTGCATTGATATCCTCACTTCGAGCCAAATGAGGTATGGCTACAAACACCCGCAACGGTTTTCTACCTACTTGAACTAAAGCTATTCTTTGTTCATTTAAGCTAAGAAAATCAGAAGTGTAGACTTCTTGATTGTTGTTGTGTTTGATTGATTGACGTTGTGTGTTGATGTCCTCCGTGAAATGAAGAATCCCGCCCCCTTTATAGGCCTCAAGCTGCAACTGCATCCCTTTATTCTCGGAGCTGGAATGATTTATTCAAACATAGCCAAAACATGAATGGCCGTCCTTATTCCTAGAGGTGGCGGTTGCGCCATCTTATTTAAATTTCAAACATTAACATCACATGGCCTTTATTTAGGCATATGCAGGCATAACAATGCCTACTTTAGTCATTCTGTTATTCTCAACCCCTAGAACTAAGGAATCCGATTTATTCTACTTATTCTATTTTATTTTCCTATTTTACACTTTTGGCCAACTGGGCCATAGGCCGTGACTCTTATTCCGGCCTGGGCTTTATTAATTTGTTTCGGCGTGGCGAAAAAGGACCAAAATCAGCCAACTCCGAATTTATACAAAAATTCATTTTTGGGCCCAAACAATGCCCCCCGCAAATTGTGATTAAATGTAAAATTTGATCATAACTTGGTTAAAATTTCACCTGCCTTGCATCATTAATTTGGCGGCTTTTTTATTCATGTTCGCCATGTACGATTTGGCAACTTAGCTTTCTCCATAGGCACGAACAAAATGAAGAAAGAAATGTTTATTTAAGCAGTGGCTATCACGTCACCAATCGCCATAATAACATTTGGCAATCAAGCCACATTAACATGATAAAATAAAATTAAAACTAAGTTACCTTAATCCTACTTCATTGGCAGCTTCCCTTTCTAGGTCCATCTCTCATTGCTTTGGGATATTTTAGGCCATAATTTGGCTCATTATGAATGCATTCTTCTTTATTTCGATTTATTCAGTCATTTGATTTGCTTGAGTTAAGATTTCTTCAAAAAACATTTAAATGTGGAAAAGAAATCCTCTAAGCAAATCAACAACGTAACAATTTGTTCGAAATGAAGAAGACGACTCCAAGCTCGTCTAGCATTAACTGCCACCTCGACTTAGGTCATTTCGGCAATCCAATGGCAAGGTTTCCCATAAGGTAGGGTGATATTTCTTCAAATATTTGCCATTGATGGGATCCCTGAGCAGGTTGCCATCCATATTTTCCAGTAAATAGGCTCTTCCCCTAGTTATCGAATGGATCAAAAAGGGGCCTTCCCAATTGGGGCTCCATTTCTCTAACATTGTATCTCTTTTTTCCAAAGGGAAAACAACTTTCCACACCAAGCCCCCAATTTGGAACCTCTTGGCTTTGACCTTTCTGTCGTAGGCTTTAGCAACTCGCTTTTTCTGAGCCTCAATGGAATCTAGCGCCTGTATCCTGATGTTTTCTACGGCGTCTAATTCGTCTACCATCTTGTAACGGAATTCTTCAATGGTGAGATTATTTTGTTGAGCGATCCATGCAGACCTCACGTTGACTTCCATGGGCAGTACTGCATCGTGGCCGTAGGTGAGTTGAAATGGGGTAGTTCCCGTGCTGGTACACTTGCTTGTTCAATACGCCCACAACGCTTCAGAGAGCAATAGATGCCATGCTCTAGGATTTTCCTCCACCATCTTCGAAATGATATTCTTTAAGGTCTTATTGGTGGATTCGGCTTGTCCATTTCCTTGCGCATAATACGACGAGGAATGTGTAAGCTGGATGCCATACGTGGTGGCAAAAGTATGAATCTCAGACCCTGTGAACATGGTTCCCCTATCTGTCACGATAGTCTGGGGAATTCCAAATCTGTGTATTAGGTGTTCCTTGATAAACTTGACTATCGTTCCCTGATCGGTTTGCTTGAGGGGAATGGCTTCCACCCACTTGGTGAAATAGTCCGTTGCGGTGATAATGTGGGTATGCTGTTTCGAAAAGGGAGGAAAAATGGCCCCTATCAGGTCGATGGCCCAACATCGGAATGGCCAAGGTTTGATAATTAGATTCATCTCTTCGGCTGGCACTCTCTGAATCGGGCTATGCAGTTGACATTTCTCACAACCTTTGGCCAGCCAATGGCAATCTTGCACCATTTTTGGCCAGAAATAGCCATATCGTTTGATTAGCCATGCCATCTTGCGGCCACTTTGATGAGCTCCACATACTCCCTCGTGGACCTCCATCATGATTTTCATTGCCTCATCTTGTCCAACACATTGTAAGAGAACATCATCATGACTTCGACGGTACAATGAGCTATCTCCCAGGACCACATAGTTGGTGGCCCTCATCTTGATTTGTCGAGGTGCTTCTTGGGAGGGATTATTCAAATAACTCAATATGGGTTCACGCCAATCTTCAGTTTGCTTCATGGTGCTTTCTATGGTGCAAACATTGATTCTTTCGAGATGAGAGGGATAGGCCTGCCTTGTGATGGTATAACTGGCGGCCATACAATTCCTAGGAAATTTCGCTCCAGTGGCTATCTGAGCCAACTCGTTGGCTTCGAAGTTAGATTTTCTAGCCACATGCTGAAATGTCACTTCGTCGAATCCCATCAGTAAAGCATTGACCGTGGAGATATACCTGTCTAGTATGGGATTTCGACACTGGAATGTGACCTGGATTTGTTTAATGACGAGCTGGGAGTCTCCAATTACGTTAATGCTGGATGCTCCTAACTCATGTAGTAACTCTAATCCAAGAATTAAGGCTTCGTATTCAGCCTGATTGTTAGTGCACGGGAAATCGAACTGGACTGCCATGCCAGTCTTAATTCCTGATGGCGAAGTGACAACTATGCCAGCCCTTGATGCTTTGTCTGTTCGAGACCCGTCGAATTGAAGGATCCATGGCTTCATGAATACTGATAGCATTTCGATTTGCTGAGCCATTTCGTCATCTATTTCGACGCTGGGGTGTTCGATGAGGAAGTCGGCCAAAGCTTGGCCTTTCACCGCTTTTCGTGGAACAAACTACAATTGATATTCCATCAGGTGGATGGCCCAACGGCCTATCCGACCACGTACTATTGATCTCGAAAGCATGTATTTGATCACATCGACACTACTGATTACAAGAACCTTTACTGGTAGCAAGTAATGTTGTAGTTTAATACACGCGAAATACAGAGTCAAACACAGCTTTTGGATCGGATGGTACTTTTGTTCCGTGTCACTCAAATGTCTGCTTAAATAGTATACAGCCCGTTCAAAACCATTTTCGTCATCTTGAGCCAAGAAAGCCCCAATGGTCTTGTCGGCTACAAAGATGTAAAGCTTAAGCGGTTCTCCTTTTCGTGGCGGCATCATCAAGGAGGGGAAGTTAGAGCCTCCTTGATCCTGTCGAATGCCTGCCCATGTTCTTCTGACCATTCGAAGTGGTCATGGTCTTTTAACTTCAATAAGGGTGAGAAAATCTTGGTCTTGCCTGCAAGATTCGAAATGAACCTCCTCAAGTAATTGACCTTTCCAAGAAACTGTTGAAGTTCTTTCTTGGTTTGAGGTGGCTGGGCGGCCAGAATGGTCGTTGCCTTGTTTGCTTCCACTTCGATTCCTTTCTTATGCACTAAGAACCCAAGAAAATGGCCTGCGGCCACTCCGAACACGTATTTCAATGGGTTCAACTTCAACTGGAATTTTTCATCATTTTGAAAGCCTTAACCAGATGCTCTAAATACTGAGCAAAGCTGTTAGATTTAATGATGAGATCGTCAATGTAGATCTTGACGAAGTCATTCACATAATCGTGAAAGATGCAATTCATAGCCCGCTGGTACGTAGCCCCAGCGTTTTTAAGACCAAACGGCATAACCTTCCATTGAAATGCACCAATGCCCCCTGGGCATTGGAATGCCAGTTTCGGGATATCTTCTTCGGCTACGAAAATCTGGTTATATCCTGCATTGCCGTCGACAAGATTTAAGAACTCAGGTCCTGCGACGGCATCTATCATCATGTCGGCCATTGGCATTGTGTATTCATCTTTCGGAGATGCCAAATTTAAATCCCTAAAGTCTATGCATATCCTCAATTTGCCATTCTTCTTTATGACTGGCACGACATTGGCCACCCATTCAGGGTATCTGGTCACTTCGATAAAGTCTGCTTTAAGAAGTCTTTGAATTTCTTCTTTGATCAACATACAGACCTCATCGGACATGCGTCGAAGAGGTTGTTTGCGTGGCTTAAACCCAGGCAAAATGGGTATTCGATGCTCCACCAAGTCTCTGCTGAGACCAGGCATTTCATCATAATTCCATGCAAAACAGTCTTTGTACTGTTTAAGTATGCTGATCATGGCCTCTTTATTTTCATGGCTTAATAAAGCACTAATGTATGTAGGCCTATGATCGTTTTTATTGCCGAGCTCCACTTCGATGACAGGATCCTGGACTTGAATCCTGACATCATCGAGTTTTGCCGGAGCGGCGCTCAATTCTCTTAATGTGATCTCGTCTGTCGAAGTGAGATCCTGATCATGTTCATAAATTACATCCGCATTACAATTGTAGTAATCGGAAAGATCTTTGGCTAATAAGGCCAAAGTTTTATTTATTATTTCTGATCCGGTCTCACCCGAAATTATTACAATTTCGTCTATCTCGACGTTATTCATGATCAACATTTTGAAAAGTAGAAAGCGGCCTCTCTTCGATATTGCAAGGCCTGCTAACCTCTTTAGTCACCGCTTCCTCTAGACTAATTGGTGCCACGGATGAAGTAGCACAAAGCGGACGGCCATATTTGTCCTGTCCAACAAACCTATAGGGTCCGACATTGTCGGAGTAGTACCTAGCTTCTACTACATTCACATTGGCCGTGAACGGCCTCTCTTCTGCCTTCACCATTTCTGGCTCATTCTCGCCATCTCCCAAAAATACCAAAAACTGGTGCAAGGTTGAAGGGATGCACATGGCGGAATGAATCCAATCCCTTCCTAGCAAGGCATTATACGAAGTCTTTGCATCGATGACAAAAAAGGCAGAAGTGACTGTCTTATTCCCGATACTTACTTCGATTGGCAGTATTCCCATGATATCTGCTTTACCTCCGGCAAAATTGCTGATCACCACATCTGTCTTGAGAAGATCAGCCTTCTCCTTTCTGATGTGCTTCATAGTTTGGAGAGGCATGATATTTACTGCGGCTCCAGTGTCTACCAGCATTCTGCCCGTAGGCTTGCCATCGAGATGGCCAACGACAAATAGAGGTTTTACGTGCTTCGCCATGCTTGGCGGCGACTTCTGGAACAAAGCCTTGATCTCCTCGACTGTCTTGCTCTTCTGGACCATCTGTTCGGCATTGCTTACAAAGAAAGCTACCGGCTCACTGTCATCCCAGACTTCACTGCTCTCTTTTGTTTCATCATGAGGATTATTGTTAGCATTAATATCGGAAGGGAATGCCTATACTATGTTGCATTCCATGTTGATAGCGTCGCCACTGGATGATGGTATGTCTAGGGTTTCCATTGGCAACTCCTTGTCGACTTGATTTAGCTCTTCCATCTTCACGATCCATTCACTTAATATGTCTTCCTCTCTGACACCATCTGGCCCGCTTGAGACGTTATTCTTTGATTCATCAGTTTCCAATATCATTGGATCAGTGACCTTTCTCTTCGATTGAATGTCAGTCGGAGTGACTATCTGGCTTCTTAGCTCTGTCGACATCACTGTTTTACCCTTGATGGGCTTCGTCGTTTCCCTTTTGAGTATTTCAGCTTCCTTGCGTTGCCGCAAGTGTCTTCGGTATTGTGTTCGTGTCATCTCTCGAGGACTTCTTCCGCTGGGAAACTTAGGATGTCTCACTGCCGTCCAGCGTCCTTCCTGGACTGCTGGTGGTTTAACGAACCTGGAATGAACCGGTTCTCAGTTTGGTTCATGTCTTCGAGGTGGGCTAGAGGGTGCCCTCCTCTTATCACTTCTGTCGGTCCTTCGGGGAGGACTTCGATTCCGCTTATTCCAATTTTCTCGCAATTGACCTCCATTGGCACAATGCCCCCCGAGCATGTGAGGGGGGTATGACACCATGGGCGGTTGTGGGACTATGGAAAAGCTGGCCATGGGATTGGCCCAAGGATAGTAGGCTCCTGCTGGATAGACCCATGGCATTGTTGCCATTTCGGAATGGCATCTGGCGCAGAGGCCTAACTGCCATTCTGACTGCTCTGTAACTTGCTCATGCTGTTGGTTTTCCTTTTCGGCTAGGTCATCCTGAATGTTGACCATGTTTACTCCTTCCGCCTGGAATGGTTCTTTGTCAATTCCCATTTTCTTCTTCATCCATTCCGGCAGAAAGCGTAATGTGCCATTGTCCAGGCAGCTTTGGATCATCCACCTGAAAACCCTTCGGCTGACTCCCCGGGCATTTGTCTCATATTGGTTAATTCCGATATGGATACCTCAGGGGGTAGTCGATAGAAATGACTATGGAAAAGATTCTCCATTGTTGGCCAATCGAGAACAGACCCAGGTCTGAGTCTAATGTACCACAAAAAGGCTTCTCCAGTTAGGGAATTTGGGAATAAACGTAGTTTTAAGTTCCCATCCATTCCGATTTCGCCACATTGTGTGGTAAATTTCGCAATGTGTTCAATTGTGGTATGTGACCCGTCCCCGTTAAACAAAGTAAAAATTGGGACCCTAAACCCTGGGGGAAAAGGAATCGTGTCAATATGAGGAGGATAGGGACGAGAATACCTGGGTGGCGAGGCTGATCGTTTATGCCTTACCAACTCCTATCGCAACATTTTCTGTATCTCTTGTCGAGACACGGCTGTGTTGTCATTTCGATTGATGGGATTTGTGGCAGGTTGGGGTCTTCCCATCATGTGTGGCATTACGTAGGGGATTTCAGGCCCTTCGAAATGATCTCTGGAACCCGATCCTTCCCCTTCCAAGAGTACTCCTTTGGATTCGAACGCCACTCTTTTGCCAGTATCCATGTTGGGGTATCTTCCACGGCGATCATTACCTCCCATGTTCAATCGTTCAGGCATTGCATCGGCCAGGTCAGGCCTGTGATGTTGTTCGGCCTCATTTCGTCGTGGAGGTTCTCTCACCGGTGGAATGTTATTCATTCTTGCCGCCACGCTGCGCAAGTTCATTCCGAAATGTGGATCTGTTACTCGGAGTGATTCTAACATGGTGGCCATTTGTTCGGCCCTCTACGATTCTTCCCTACGTTGTCTTTCCATCATCTCCTGGAATCTACGGTTGGACTCCAAGATCCACTTCTCCATTACGTATAATGCGTCTTCGCCACAATTGGCCACTCTAGCCAGTAAGGCGGGTACTTCCTGAATCAGCGCCTCTTCAGGCGCTCTTTGATTTCGCTCGAGCCTGTCAATGATAACCTGAACGTTGGGAGGTGGATTATGTCCACTCATCTCTTCGTTCTGATCACTGGCTGCCTCGCTTTCACTCTCTGAACCGAGATCAGCTCAAGTTTGTCTCCTTAAGCGTGGTGGTGCCATGACTTGCTATTTTTGAATTTTAATTTTCAATTTTTTGTGGTTTTTCAATAGAGAATGCAGATATGCAATTGACTGAAATAAAACGTGATTTCTAAGACCTAAATGATGACAAAACCTTTTCGAAAACTGAAGTGCGGTCCCACTGGGCGTGCCAGAAAGATATGTTTGCATATAATTTTTGGCGTTACCGTGGGTTGATCAGGGGATTGGCACTCCGAATGGTTTTACTAAAAAATTAGAAGTCCCACCGAGCATGCCAGAAAGATATGTTTGCATAAATTTTCTTCCGGCCGTGCCGAAGTGGCCGCTTAGGGTTCGAACCGGCTGAGTTCGATAGGAAAATAGCCAATTTAAAGTGAGCGCTTTGTGTTCGGGTGCGGGCGTGCCAGTGTGCAGTGGCACACAAGTGGAAGTCTTGTGTTTTGAAGAAACTACTATGAGTCGAAGTGAAACAGTGATGCGCCTAAGACTTCTATCTGAAAAACGATTGAATCGGAGTAGGCAAACACTACCCCTGAAGTTCTAAGTGCCTACAACTTAATGTAGGACTTAAAAATTTAGCACTCTCAAAATCGAAAAGGGTCGAAAAGCTTTAAATCGAAAAGGAAGTATATTCGAAGATGATGGCTACTCGCCACAATGACTTTACAGGACTCGACTACAGACACACGCATTGATGACTCGGGCCATGTCTATGACAGAGATGCATTGAGTAGTCCCTAAGAACTCTAGCTACAAATCGGCCACATTGATGACTCCGGCCATATCTACCTGTGTATGTCTTCAAAGGCTGTTCACTCCGACGAGCATTGACTGACTCCGGCCATAGTTTTCTTGCGTATGCATGGGAAAATTCTTGTCCAGACCTGGCTTGGTTGCATCCAACCAATTATGTAATAAATGCTAATACAATTGTCATGTGATTGGTCATTCTCCCTAAACTGTATACCAATGACATGGCAAGTGTAAAACACTTGCCACGTGATTAGTCTTGGTGTGGTCAAACTTGATGCCGGTAAGAATTTCCCATATGCGTGAATACAAAATTCATCCTTTAACTTTCTTTTTTTGCCAATTATCGGAAGAAGTTGAAATTTTGCCCTGCATCTTTTACAAATAAGCAAAGTTGATCTTATTTTTCCGACATGTCACAAAATGCAATTTTTATCAAGAATTATTGTCATTTTCATCCGCTATGTTTTGGGGTGTATGTTTTTTGCTCATTAAGTATTCATTTTACAAGTTTGTCCTATATGTTTTGAAAATAATGCAATTGCAGTCCGATTTCACCGAAATCCGTCGGAACTCACTGACGTGACGTCATAATTTTATGCACCATGTCAGCGTGTTCCAGCAGATTCCAATAAAATCGGACTCAAATTGTAATATTATAAATTAAATATATAGGATCAAAATTGCAAAGAGCATACTTAAAGGGCAAAAAACATGCACCCCCAAACATAAGGGACGAAAATGGGAATTATTCCTTTTTATTATGCTGATGACATGGCTGCTGAAGTGACATAACTGCTGATGTGTACCCAAAATGGATCCTATGTGGCTACTAAGTGTAGGATGCTAGTGATGTTTTAGATTTTTAGAGAATGTAAAAGGGATTTTGAGAAGAACAAAATTGCGAGGCATGCCAAGTTACAGAGCCGATTCTGCGTTTTTTTTATGTTTAGTTAAAGAATAAATGTAATGTTTGCGATAAAATAATTATGTTAATTATAAATTAGTCTGTAAAAATGAGTAAAATGTCAAGATTAACTACAAAAGATTAGTTGAAATTTTGAGGAATAAATTAAACCCTTTAAATCTTTATAAATTGCCTCCAAAAGGGGTTTTTCTTTTTCTTTTTCTTTTTTTTTTAAGTTTTTAAATGCATGCTACCCTACTCACACATATTGTCAGGATTGGATTCTTGGCTATACTCTCTATGCCTCCAAAGATAATATACATGTCCATTTGACTAAAGGCCTACGGACCTTCCAAAAGGTGTGTGACATGGGACAATTTAATGTACGTACAAGCCTCTGTTTGCTTTCAGCAACTTCTGCTATGGTGGTTATTTTAAGTGTCCCAAATATGCATTTTAAACCCATGTATAATTTTTAAGGATAAACAACATAACCATCATATGACGCTTCTATTTAATGTTTTATGATCTACATATTTATTTTCTTCTATTCTATGTTGTTGCAGCTTGTACTAGTGAAATTAAACAAACTCGAACTAGGAGAGTTTTCAATACATATGGCGCAGAGATTTTCCAGTCTGGGTTGGCTCCCATACCCATGAATCCTTATTTTGTTACAAAAATTAACCCAAAACGTAAGGGTGAATTGTATGTCCCCAAAGATATGATTAATGCTCAACATATTAACCTTCCAGAAGAAATATTGCTTGTTGATCCAAGTGGAAGGAGGTGGACTGCAGAGATGAAAAAATGGAAGGATGGAAGAGTACACTACACTAGAGGATGGACTACACTTTGCCAAAAAAATTTTGTCGAAGAAGATGACATATGCATCTGCGAGTTCATAGAGAGAGATCAACGCCTTTGTATAAAGGTTAGCTTTTTGCGCTCCAATCAGGGCTTGGGTAATAATTGTTAGATCTCTAGTTTGTTGTGCGGTTTGAGATTGATCAAGGAGTAATTTTATTGAAAGATTCATTATATTTGTACTTAGGTACGATATTTTTCATTGTTAAAAAGGAGTGCACATTAGATAAGAATACATTTGATTCAAATACATGTATTCATTTGAATTAGCAACATGATGGTCGCAGGCCCACAATAGTATGCATAACAAGCAAAGCACTAATAACATGCTGCTATAGCCATTAAGCTTATAGTCCAGTGGTAGGGGTTCGAATCGACATTATTGAGGTCCTGAGTTCGAATCCTCTTGTCCTTTTTCGTTTCCTTTCGGGTGAGTGTATGCGTGTGTATAGTGTTCCGATTGATATATATATGTTGTCTTGAGTTGATTGTGTCAAAAAAGAAAAAGAAAAAGGAAAAGAAAAAGAAATAACATGCTGCTATAAAACAAATTGGGTCACACTATTAGAAAAACTATTTTTTGTGATCGAAATCATTAAGTCACAAAAAATGGAGAGTTGTGACCGCTTTTGTAACCGATTTTACAGAAGAATGAAAATCACATCGTGACTGCCAAATCGGTCACAAAAATAAACATTTCGATCACAAAAAAAAAATCAAAAATAAGTTTTTATTTAATTAAATTTAAATTACCGTCCAATTTCTTTTTTAAAAAATGTCAAAAAGAAAATTTATTAATGTCACTGCAACTTTGTGACCGAAAATATCAATCACTAATATTTTTTTAGCGAAACAAGATAGTTGTGATCGGTATTTTGGGCACAACCAACCTTCATTTTCCAATGATAATTTGGTGACCGATTTTTCGATCACTAAATTTTCAGTGCAAGAAAGAACTTTATGACCGAAATTTCGATCAGAAACAATCTATATCTTTAAAGAATTTGGTGACCAAAAATTCGGTCACAAAATGCCATATACTTAAACAAATTTTGTGAACGAAAAATCGGTCACAGAACAATCTATTTTTTTTTTCAGTTTTTATGTTTAAAACCTTTTGTGACTGAATTTTGTTTAAGCAAATGACAGAATTTTTGTCCATTTGAAAGATGTTTGTAACCGAACAATTGGTCACTAAATTATAAGCACAAGATAGAATTTTTGTCCATTTGAATGACGTTTGTGACCGAATATTTGGTCACAACAATCTATATCTTTTAAGAACGATTGTGACCGAACAATCGGTCACAAACTTTTTCCATTTGAAAAATGATTTGTGACCAAATTATCGGTAAAAAAAAATAAAAAATCCATGTCTTTAAAGAAATTTTGTGACCGAAACATTGATCACAAAATGTTTTGGCCACAATCATATAATTTTATGGCTGAAATTTCGGTCACCAAAAGCCCTATATCTTCAAAGAATGTTTGTGACTGATCGTTCGGTCACAAAGGTGTTCAATTCAAAAGAGTTTGTGACTGAATGTTTGGTTACATAAAAACACATATCTTTTAATAATTTTTTTGATCGGATGATCGGTCACAAATGCTTTGTCGGTTTGAAGTACGTTTGTGACCAACTTTTCGGTCAAAAGAGGCTATATCTTTAAAGAACTTTTGTGATTGAAATATCGGACCCAAAAGCTTACAATTCAAAAGAAGTTTTTGACCGAATGTTCGGTAACAAACAATCTATATCTTTAAAGAAACTTTGTGACTGAAAACCTGATCACAAAATATTTTGCCCACAATTTGATGATCGATTGTTCGTTCACAAAAAAATCTATTTCTTTTTTCATTTTTTATGTTTAAAAACTTTTGTGACAAAATATTTGGTCACTAAATTTTTAAGTACGTGATAGAACAGAAAACATTTTTGTCCATTTGAAAGAAATTTGTGATCGATTCAATTGAATGGGGGTATTTATTAGTTAATTCAATTAAATTAGGATAATTAATTAATTGATTCAATTGAATAATTAGGAAATTGGTAATTAGTCCAATTGAAATAGAAAATTGCGTAATTTGTTTAATTGAATTGGGGGGATTGGGCAATGGGTCTTGAGTAATTAATTGGTTCAATTAATTTGGGGAATTTGAGTAATTAATTGATCAAACTAAATTGTGGGAATTGAGTAATTAGTCCAATTGAAAGAAGAAAATTTGAGTAATAATCTAATTGAATTGGGAAAATTGAGTAATTGGTTCGATTGAATTAAGGAAATCGAGTAATTAGTCGAACTGAGATGCGGAATTGAGTAATTGGTTCAGTTGAATTGGGGAAATTGAGTAGTTAATGTAACTGAATAAGGAAAATTGAATAATTGTTTCAATTGATCAATTGGAAAAATTGATTAATTAATCTAATCAAATTGTGGAATTTGAGTAATTTGACCAACTAAATTACGAGCAATGAGTAATTAGCCCAATGTAATTGGGGGAAATTTTGTAATTAGTTCAATTGAATTGAAGAAATTAAATAAATTGCACAATTGAATTGCGAGAATTGAGTAATTGGTATGTTTAACTTAGGAGAATTGGGTAATTAATCAAATTGAATTGTGGAATTTGAGTAATTAGACCAACTGAATTATGAGCAATGAGTAATTAGTCTAATGAAATTGGGGGGAATTTTGTAATTGGGTCAATTGAATTGAAGAAAATTAAATAAATTGCCCAATTGAATTGAGAGAATTGAGTAATTGATATGTTTGACTGGGGGAAATTGAGTAATTAATCTAATTAAATTGTGGAATTTAAGTAATTAGACCAACTGAATTAGGAGCAATAACTAATTAGTCCAATGAAACTGGGGGAAATTTTGTAATTGATTCAATTGAATTGGAGAAATTTAATAAATCGTCCAGTTGAATTGAGAGTAATAAGTAATTGATATACTTGAATGAGGGGAATTGAGTAATTAATCTAATTGAATAGGGAGAACTGAATAATTAGTTCAATTGTATTGTTGAAACTGAGTAATTAATCCAATTGGATTAAGGGATTTGAGTAATTGATCCAACTAAATTGAGATAACTAAGTAATTAGTCAAATTGAATTAAAGGAATTGAATAATTAACATAATTAATTGAATAATAATTTGAAAATTTAACCGGTGTTTTAGATATATATATAGAAAATATAAATAATTAACTACTCAAAAATAATATTAGATATTTTAAATTTAATAGTAATTACAATGTTTGAATAATATTTGTTAATGTCAAATTAAAAAAAAAAGTTGTGATTGAATTTTCGATCACAAATTGGGTGAAAAAGTTGAGTTTTAACTTAAAAAAATTTTCACTCTCTCAACTCCCCAACATTTCTACATCAGGTACTCTCTCTCCCCACCACTCCCACCCCCGTCCCTTGCCCCAGTGCAGCTGGCCACCCTTCCCCCAGGCGATGACGGCACCCCCAAGCCTAGATCTAGGCCGCTGCCCTTTTTCCCCTCCGGCCCACCCCCCGCCAACCCCCCCTACCCACAATCCCTCTTCCCCACCAGTCCCACCCCCCACTCCTCTTCCCCATTGGCGCCCCCCACCCACCCCTAGGCTTCTCTTCGCCGCCAGCCCCCCCTCCCCCCCCAATACACACCAAGCAGCTCTTTCCCCCTCCTCTTTCGCCCACCCACACAGTAGCTCCCCCCCTCCTCCCCAATTTATTTTTTATAATTTATATTTTATTTATATAGTTTTGGAAAAATATGAATATAGTCATGTAATTTCTTTGTTTGTTTGGTTGCTTGTATTGGTTTCTAGGAGCAGAAACAAACCATATATTAGAAAGGAGGCATTGTAAAGGTATGATTTTTCATTTGCGTTGAATATGATTTGTTGAACATGGTGTTCGTATAATAGAAGTATTTATATTTAGGCGCTTTTTATTGTTTGCATTAAGATCATGTGACTTGGTAATTGTCTAATTGAAGTATATATGAATTAGATATGTAATTGTCTAATTGAAGTAATTACGAATCAGATATTTTTCATTGTTTGCATTAAGATTATGTGACTTGGTAATTGTCTCAAATTTAGGGAGATTATAGAGTAGTTTGTACATTTTGACATAAATTTACGAGTTGTAATATATGTGCACTTCTATTATTTGAGGGACTTGACTATGTTATTTGTAATATTGGTGCACTTACAATTTTTAGAATATATGTATGATTATAGATTTTCATGTGATCTTTGCCCTTACAAGTTCGTCAAAATTCAAATTTTTGTTGCATCGGCTTTGAGTTTTCCTTATGAATGAATCTAGCATTGCATAAATGTTATACAATCGTAGGAATTTGACAAATAGTTTTATGGGACGCTTATTAGGATATTCATGAAAAAATTATGAAATAAATTAATCTTTTAAGCTTTTTAGTATGATCAGTTTTTAATAGAATTGTGAGTAAACTTGAACCAAGATAATTGTTTGATAATTTTTATAGAATATAGATATTCGTGTATGCCGTAGTTAGATGTATAATAGACTTCTACCAAAATGAAAGGATTATACACGTGAATTTTTAGTTGTGGTGGAAGAGTTCATTAAATTTGCATCCACACCACTTGATTATTCTAAGAGGAACGGTATTAGATGACCTTGTTCCAAAGACCAAAATATGAGTTTTTTGAATCCTCAAGAAGTGCATCTTCACCTTCTCAAATACGGGTTTCAACCAGATTACTGGTATTGGACTGCACATGGTGAGGTTGAACTGGATGGTGTCGATATGCACAGAGGTGCTTCCACTGGTACTGAACAAAGTGGAATGAATGAGAGGTTTAGTGGATATGAAAATATGATTTATGATGCTATAGGGCACACTATTGATAATAATGCTCAACATGTAACGAATCAGACTACAGAGGAAACTCCAAATCTAGAGACTCAACATTTCTAGGAGATGTTGAATGCTACACAACGCCCCTTGTGGTTGGGATGTCAGTGCTTAAAATCAATACCGAATTGTCAATGACTCTTCACAATATCGAATTGTCAATAACTCTTCAGATGAAGTGCTTAAAATCGGATTATAATGTCTCAAGGATGCTTTGATCGAATAGCTAAACTCATAAAATTCTCTAATCCCAATGACAACCATGTGCCTAATAATTTTTACTGATGCCAAGAAATTAGTAAAGAAATTGGGATTAACTTCTATGACAATTGATTGTTGCATCAACGATTGTATGTTGTATTTCAAAGATGATGCTTCACTCGTTGAATGCAAATTCTGTTCCCATCCATGATTTAGGAATTCCAAAAGAGGTGGAGAAAATTTTAATAGGAATTGAGTGCCTTACAAAAGGATGCATTACATGCCGCTTATTCCAAGGCTTAAAAGATTATATGCATCTATGAAATCAGCCGGTCCTATAAGGTGGCACTACAAACATAGAAGAGAGTCTGGTGTTCTACGTCATCTATTGGATGGACTAGCATAGAAATCTTTTGACAAAAGTCACCCTAACTTTGCCACTGAACCAAGGAAGTCAGGCTTGGATTATGTGCAGACGAGTTTAATTTGTTCAGTCAATCTGCCACACCATATTCTTGTTGGCTAGTGATTGTGACACTATATAATTTACCTCTAGAGATGTGCATGGCGACTCCATACATGTTTTTAACTTGCTTGGTTCCCGGTCCGCACAACCCAAAAAGTAGGATTGATGTGTATTTGAAGCCTTTGATTGATGAGTTGAAGTTTTTATGGTTAGAAGGTGATGATTCCTATGACATCTCGACAAAGAGAAATTTCCAGATGAAGCCAGTACTTATGTGGACAATTAACAATTTTCCTGCATATGAGATGCTTTCTGGGTGGATGGCAGCAGGAAAATTGGCATGTCCAATCTATATAGAACATACAAAAGCATTCAGGTTAAAGTATGGTGGAAAAATATCTTGGTTTGACTCCCATCATCGATTTTTGCCTCTTGATCATACATTTCGAAGGAACAAGGGTGAGTTCTACAGGGGACGACATCGATGTCAAAACCACCTAAAAGATTAAGTGGTAAAGATGTATGATAAGAGGGTTGTAATCTTCCCAAGATAACTGATGTGCCCATTGATAAAAAAAAAACTACCTGGCTATGGTGTGTTACACAACTGGACAAACAGAAGTATATTTTGGGATTTGTCTTATTGAAAAGACAATTTGGTGCGCTATAATTTAGATATAATGCATATAGAAAAGAATGTCTTTGACAATGTGCTTAACACTGTTAAAATATAAAGGGCAAAAGCTAAGACAATGAGAAGGCAAGAATGGACTTGGTTGAGTATTGCAAACGACCAGAGTTACATTGAAGAAGTTTGCCGAATGGGAATTTGAGAAACCAAAGGCAAGTTTCACGTTAAGTGAGTACCAAAAGAGAGATTTTTGTACATGGCTTGAGAATTTAAAAATGCTAAATGGAACTACTAGAAAAACTATTTTTTGTGATCGATTTTGGCTTAATTACAAAAACTGATAACATTAATGAAATTTATTTAGATAATATAAATTTAAAATGTTGCACAAATATATTTTATGCCATGGATTCTAGCCACAGAATTTCCGTGGCTATTAGCCACGGATTGGCTACGAAAAATCCGCGGCTAAATATTCGCCACCGATTTTTTGTGGCTAATAGCCATGGAATTTAGCCGCGATTAGCCATGAAAAATCCATGGTTAAAGGTTAGCAAAGCCACTTTTAGCCACAGTCAAAATCCGTGGCTAACCACTTAGACATGGATTTTTAGCCAAAATCCATGGCTAAATCCTATTCTTTTTTTTACTATTAGTAGGTGGAGTACGACAAGATACTTTTAAATAGGATTTCAGTTATATAAGTGTGTAACTGCTTCAAATGGTAAACACTTATAAATCCAACATGTGGCTTACGACCGAAATGGGCACAACATTGAGAACTGAAAGGTGTTAGAAAAGTTGTTGTGAGAGTACTATCGTCTTGGTTACACTAACAGGTGGATAGTTTAAGATATCACATTCATTGACTAGCTAAGTAAATCTGATGATATTTCTCTAAGTAAGGTTCAAAGCCACAAGCTACCTATCCTGATTCCTCTATATAGTATTTTGTGATAGCCTAAAATTTATACATTTTTATGTGCATTTTTTGTGTACTTTTCAATGATTTGATTAAGGTTTTAAAGTCTTAAAGTTGAATTTGTGCTTTAGTAAATAAAACCTTAATTTGATCAATTAAAAGTGTTCTTACACACTTAAAACACAATTTTTCCAAGATTTTGTTGCCCACGTCCACCCACAAACATTTTGTGATGTTATCACAGGGAAATCAAGCTTGAAACTAACCAAAAATGTATGACCATGCACCGAAATGGCCTGAGTCATTTTGACGTGTCATGGCCATTTTGGCAGACATTCTCAAGGTGTAAAAAAATAGCCAAGGCCGTTTTGACTAGTGCAAGCTGTTTTGATGGTTAAAAAAAACTTCAAAATCATGCAAAACAAAGCGACTAAGGCCGTTTTGAGGGGACGAAGCTGTTTTGATGCGCAATGCCATTTTGGCGAGTTCAAACCTGAAAACAAATCCTAGTATCAATAGGATTTGACCTCCAGTTGCCCTTTATCTATATGAAGGAGTCTTTTGCACATTTTTCGTTAGTTTTGGATGACTTTAAAGGAGGTTTTGAGAACAAGAACTCATGAGAAATGTGAAAACTTAAAGATTCGAAGTTCAAGGACTCCAGACAACGCCCAAATTATGTTTGCTTTAATTTTTCTTTATGTTTTATTTTATCATAGTAAGGTTTTTCCTTTAGTTAAATTAGTTATAGGGTTTTAGGTGGATTTATGAGATGAATTTCTTGTAATTTATTTGAACACCATTGGTATTTAAGTTTTATCTATCCTGTCTATATTTCAAGAGCTTAATTACTTGTGAATTTTTGGCCCAATTTTACAAGCTTTGAGATTTTATATTCAACTATGAAAGGGTGTGCATAAAATCTGGCTATATATTTGTTTTATAGACATAAAGAATGCATAGGTTAGAAATAATCATGCTCTTGTGCGATCAGTTAGATTAATTAGTGAGGACCTTTTAATTAACACAACTCTTGTGGCAAAGGGCCAAGGGATCCATAAGTGATCAAAAAAGTAGACAAATAGCATTCTTTGATACGCTTGTTTTACTTTCAAAAGGAAACTACAAATAGTTTAGTGAGTGGGATCGTGGGAGGATAAAAAGTTAAAACCTAAAATTGTCTAAATAATTATTTGAAAGGATTTGATTGATGAAACCTAGGCCCTAGTTTTTCCTAATTTTTTTTCTTTATTTTTTTTCTTGCATTTTTTATTTTAGTTTTCTAATTTTTCATCAAAAATTTTAAGTTTAAACAGTAAAGAATTTACAAAGTCGATACTTGATAATCCTGTTCCTCGTGCAAACAATATGCTAGTCATGTCTTTATTATTTGGGTGACCCATAGACTTGCAAAAAAATCACAACAATTTGCATGTCACATATCCATTAATTTTCAATCAAGTGGAGGATTGTTGGAAATTGGTTAAATAAAGTTGATGTGTGGCCAATTTTGACCAATAATTTAGATAAACTTCATTTGTTACTTGTGAAAGTAAATTGGATTTTCATATTTTATGTCATGAGTAGAGACAAAAAATATATTTGATTACTCAAAACCAATTTTGGATGATTGAGAAATCAAATGCACAAGTGAGTTAGTCGAGTATCCAACTTGTTTTGTAAAATAGAGCCCAAAATGGTTGGATGGCCCACAAGCATGGGGAAGGTGAAGATACAGACTTGCCTTGCTTAGGGATATTATTCATTCTTATGTTCCACATTTATGTAAATCCCTTGAGATGATTTATGATTTTTAATATTGTTTTATTGATTAATAGATATTTTGGGCCTGTTAACTGTAAACATGTAATAAACTAGAGTTTTGGACCCATTTTGGGAATGGTTCAATGATTGATTCTTGAACACTTAATAGGGTGTTCTAAAATTTGACGTTGGTTGCCCTGAATCATTAGGTGAAAGGGCAGTGTCAAGTGCTCCTGGGCACAGGGCGTGACAGTGGAGAAGTGCTATGTTGGTTTCAACTATATGTCGTTGGCATTCCTCAACATTACGATTATGATTTGGGGTGGGGGAGGGGTTAGAAAGTGATAAATACCATTAGTCGCTAAAAGATATGGTAAGATGAATAAACTCTCCACCATTATGAGAATGAACTGACACAATGGGTTTGTTAAAGAACTTTTCAATAACAACCTGGAATTAATGAAACAAATGAGAGATTTCACATTTGCGTTCCATTAGGTACACTAATAAGCCTAAAATCTGTATATTTATGTGCTTAATCGTTATTTTTTAATTAAATATTAATAAAGTTTAATGATTATATTGTTAAATTTTAATTAAGTGTAATTAAACTTTATTTTTAATAAAAAGTATTAAAAGTCTTGAAAAATTCCTACTTGATGACACATTTCCTTTTTTGATTAGGATTCTATAAACAAACAAGAAAATTTGATCTCTAATTGGATTTGGCTGCCAAAGAAGGAAATTCGATTTCGATTAGGATTTGACCAACCATCTCACATCTATAAATAAGGTTCTTCCCCATATTATTCTATGAATTTGGACGGCGTATTGAAGAGAAGAATTCTACGGGGGCGTGACAACCACGAAGATTCAACTCTCAATTGTTGGAAAAACTCCATATTAGTTTGTTTTATATTTTTTTTATGTTTTTGTTTCTTTTAGTTAATTTTATTTTTATTATGTCCATATAGTTTATTTTATTAGGACTCTAGATGGCTTTATGAGATGAATTTTTTATAATATATTTAAACATCCTTTGTATTTAAGTTTTTATATATCCTATCTATATTTCAAACACTTAATTACTTGTAAATTTTTGGCCAACTTTTGCAAGTTTTCAAATTTTATATTCAACTATGAAAGGGTGTGTATAAAATCTGACTATTTGTTTTATAAACATAAGGAACACATAGGTTAGAAATAATCATACTCTTGTGCGATTGGTTAGATTAATTAGGGAGGACTTTTTAACTAACACAACTATTGTGCGCAATGGGTCAAGGGATGCGTATGTGATCACGAAAGTAGACACATCGCATTCCTTGGCACGTTTGTTTTACTTTCGAATGCGTATGTGATCACGAAAGTAGACACATCGCATTTCTTGGCACGTTTGTTTTACTTTCGAAAGGAGACTACAAATACTTTAGTGAGTTGAGTCGTGGGATAATAAAAAGTCAAAATCAAGGATTGTTTGAATAATTATTTGAAAGGATTCGATTGATGAAACTTAGGCCCTAGTTTTTTCCTACTTGTTTTCTTTTCTTTATTTATTTGCTTGTGTTTTTATTTTACTTTTCTAATTTTTCATATAAAATTCGAAGTCTAAACAATAAAGAATCTACAAAGACGGTACTAGAGAGTCTTGTTCCTCGTGGGAACGATACTCTACTCACTTCTTTATTACTTGAGTGACCTGTACACTTGCTGAAAAATCGCAACATACACCCAAATATATTTAGGGTAAGATCGAAAAAATTAGATAATAAAGAAATCCGTCAACACACCCAAATATATATATATATATATATATTCTGAAGGAGAATTTAATTTTATTGTGGAGATTGAAAAAGGCGTTTTGTGCATTTTGTTGCACTTACAAGCATTACAAATAAAAAAAAAAAGAAAGAAAGAAAGAAAATTGGATGACAGAGGGTTCTAGAAATATTCAAATGACTAGGATTTAAGCCGTAAAAAATGGTGATGAAGGATATCTGAAAAGATTGTGCCAGGTTTTGGTAGAGTAAAGTGCAGCAGAAAAAGCAAATGTAGTAGATTGTGAGTTGTGTGGCCAGTCACAAAGTCCATCTGTAGACTTCCACGCCACTAGCTGTGCCCTCGTGCAAAAGTCTTTCACAACAAATGAAGTAGGTGCAAATTCGATAGGAACATTATTTGAAATGCAAAGTTTATAAAATTAAATTCTTTTTCATGCTAGGCTCACAAAGAACATTAGAGAGAGTTAAAAGGTCTATGTGGAGTGGCTAAGGAAGTGTAGCCAGAGTGTATCACTTGGAAATTTTTACAATTATCCAACATTAAGTCATCCTGACCAGCAAAGTTCGAAGGAAGAGATGAATTTTGTAAATATGTTATGACACGGTGAGATGCACCTGAGTCCAAGGACCATAAGGACTAGCCTGAATTAGAGGACCTGACAAAGTCAGCTTTTGGTTGGCCACTTTTGAAAGAGTTTGTGATGGAGCTTGGAAACCATTAGAAGATTGAAATAGCTAGGTAAAAATTAATCGGAATTTTCCACATTGCTTCAGGATATGACCTGGGGTATCACACTATTAACAAAACACTTGAGCATTGAAATGTTGATTCAAGGAGGAACACTGACTATTTTAGAATTTATGGTTTGTCAACCTGTAATTGTTTTGAGCACTACTTTTGGCAACTAACTGTGCTGTGATGGGCATATATAGTAGATGGATAACAAAACTATTACAAGTAAGACTCATAATCAGATAGATTTTTAATGTAATTTATCAAATGAGGTGGATGAATTTTTTGTTCGAAAAGCATCACATATGGCATGATGTTTCTAATGGGAGACCGTGAATGATGTGAATAAGACATCAATAGTTATGGTGCTACCAATAGTATTCAAAGTTGTCACCAACTATTTTGTATATCACAAATAAGCATCCATAGATTGCAAACCATTGGAAACAATTCATGAGTGTGTCTCTTTGAGAAACTCAGACGAGCTCTGGAAGGACAAGCATACAAATTTTGAAGAAAACTCCAAACATCATATGCAGTTTCAACTAATAGAACATAGGCATAATTTTAGGAGACACAACGCAACAATTGCATCACTGATTTGTTAATCATGAGGAATCCACCACTTAGAGGATGCTTCTGATAGAGTTGATGGATTGTGACATAACTAGTGAATCCAGAGCCAATAAGTGAAGAATGCCATTGCACAAGATTGATAATTGGATTTTATTAATTTGATGGGTGCTTGAGCAGTGGTGTTGATGGAGAGGATTTTCTAGCTAGATGGGGATTTATAGTAGGGCTAAAAGGAATAAAGGCCTTAATGTTTGAGTTTGATGAGTCAGGAGAAGAATTCATGGGAAAAGAGTAGGAGTATAAATATGGTCTATAGCAAATGGCGCAACAAATGAAAATATGGGTAAAGAAGCAATTTGAGAGACAGTCAATTAAGTAATGACCACCTCATTAAGCAGATAGAATCTTCTATTCCAAAATGGTGTTTCATATCCTATTCCATAATTCATATTCATGCCATGTGTATAAAGTTACCACCTTAATTATACACTTGGTCTCAGATCTACACTTGGTGTATATCCATGGATTGGAATAGGAGATGAAACGTAGTTTGGCATAGAGGATCTCACGTGCTCATTAAGAGGTTTAGAGTTGGTGACCTCCGCTAATAAAGAAGATGATAGCACCTTTTTCATTTAACAAACAAAAAAAAGAGGAAACCTAATTGCAGTGGAGATAATAATAAATTGCTTTTAAACTTAGGGATCTGATTTAATGAAAAAGATGAAAAAAAAAAGACAAAATTGTTTGCCTTCATTCATTGATAAGCATTGTATTTATACAAAATATGAAGCTAAGATACAGGAAAACTATTATACAAAATAGAAAAGAATAAATTACACAACAATAATATGGAAAGAAAAAATACAACAATATACAAGATATGAAGCTGAGATAAAGGAAAACTATTATACAAAACAGAAAAGAATAAATTACACAACAATAATATAGAAAGAAAAAATACAACAATGTAAAGAAGATAAGTCTCCTAATACTAGAGAAGAACTACGGATTTGTTGTTACTGAAGAACTGAAACTAGAATTGAATTTTAACTTAAGAGTCATCTCTGTATGTATGTTTTACCTCAATAACAAGCCAATTTACTAAAAGACTTCAAGGAAAAAAAGATAGTCAATTTAAATATTAAAGTCGGATAGATTGTATTGGTTGAGGTTGCAAAGAAGGTTACTAGACTCAAAAAATTAAAAAAAAAAATCATACAAGTATTGAAGATGGTACCTAACCCTACCAAATCATTTGTTGTCTTATGTAATAACAACTGCATTATTATGCAAACAAAGAACTCAAATAAAAAAAATGTCCAAGCATATCTTGAAAATACAATTTAATCTAAGAGATTATTAGTAGAGAAAATGTTAGGGTTGATAGTGTCATTTTTGTGGAGACGTAGTAGACCCATTAACCAAATTTTTAGTACAAAATGTCCTCAAGAACTTTATTAGAAAATTTGGCTTAAGTTAAGGGCAAATAAAATTGTTATAGTAATGCATGTAGCAAGCCAATTCAATTGTCATTATTTACTTTTCTAAAAATAATACTTTCAAGAAATAATAATTCTAAATTTAGTTTGTGGCCAATTTCATGTCATGTATACTTTATTTAGACATTTGGTAGAAGCTTATTGGTTATGTTTAAGTACATGATATAAGTATGTGTTTGGAAGGCAAATCGGATCCTCTACTACAAAATGGTGCTACATCTTCTCCTCCACTCATCAATACATACCACGTGTACTGGTAAGCAGCTGAGATAAGGAAAGAAAAAAATTATAACATGGAAAAATTTTTAAATATCCACTTTCCTTATCTCAACCGCTCACCAATACACGTGACGTGTATAGATGAGTGGAGAAAAAGATATAGCACCATTTGTAGCAGATTTGAACTATTTGGAAGGTGGTTGAGAGACATGTCTCTATTGCTTTCATCGAAATTAAATCCAACTCAATGAGTTTGTGGAGAATGGGAGAATTGATGTGACTGAGATAGCCTAGCACTTATGATGTACCTTGCAAGGAGGATGCCTTGTACTTAAGCATCAATAAAGACAAACTTGTGCACTTAATGTGGTGCTTGTTAGAGATTAAATTCACAAAACTATCCGACCTAAAAGAACTCAAAGGTGATCAGTAGTTGCACTCATTATTGGGTAGTTTCTTTATTAAAATGGTGTTTGGTTAGTCCAAAAACTTGAGGCTCCTAGGTTGCCATATTCGTGTGGGCTTATAATTTCACTCATTTTCCAATTCCATAAGAGTCATAGAGGGATTGTGTTGGCTAAATGTTTTTTTTTTTTCCATAAATAGTCTAAATATGATCCATTAAATATACACCAGAATGAGTAGATCTACTATTTTTCCTATAGTAATAAATAGTTTTGTTTGAATCCATGGGCAAGGTAGTTACCATGACAATTAGAAAAAGGATTTTCTAGATCTATTACATAAAATACATGCATATTAATTGATAGTAACGACAGTCTAAGAAAATCTCTGTATCCTATATCCCAACTAAGAGTAATTTAAACAACATAATAGTTGTGACCGCTTACAACTAAATTTTATTGTTGAATTTAAAGAGTCACCTATAAAAGTTGAAGAAATCTACACTATTCTATGACAATGATTACTTAAACTATTATATCACTAAATGCATTAATTCAACTAGCCCATTAGAGATTATAGTGAGTATAATTAATTAACTAAATAATCAATAAAATAAATAAAATATTGATTTTAGTCAACTTCATTGTATGGACAATCCAAAGAGTTGGAAAGATTCTAGTGGAATCAATATATCAAGGTAAAATCATACTACAAAAATAACATGAATGACAAAGGGGCTTTAAAGAATCATCTTAGTGCCCATTCTTCTTCACTTGGAACTCCAACCAACTTTTGTCTTTATTATTTTCCCTTTGCTCTCGATGATCATTTCTACTCAGTATAACTCCTGATTTATTTATTATTGTAAAACTATAAAATAGAAAATATAAAAACTGCAATGTACCAAGTCGTAATTGGTTGGAAATATGCTTGTTAATTCACATACATCACCAATATTTTTTTTGATACAACCCCCCACATAATACCCTATAAATGTCAATCGAAAAGACAAACACACACACACACACCCAATGAGGGAAGGGGAAACAACAAGTAGACTCAAACCTAGTACCTCATTGCTGTCAAGTTTAACCACCCACCTTTGAACTAAAGGCCCAGTGGCACATACATCACCAATATTGATTTAATATCGATAACACAAAAATAGCAACATTTCATATTTTTTGTCACCACTTACCTTAAAACAATGAAAAAGTTTTAACTAGCTCTATTTTACTGTCATGCGGAAGGAGAAAATATTCCACAAGAATCTCTAACTCTAGAAGAAAGATATAAATAAAAAAAAAAAGAATACATAACAAAGGTTTTGTTGGTATCAATTTTGATCTTATTGCCACAAATTTAACCTAATTTGAACAACAACCTTTTTTTGTATTTCCATACGACTCACCAACATTGATGACAGTGCCTTTACTAGGAACTGTATTGGTCGCAGTAGCTTCTTGAGCCGCCAATGCTTTCTTGCTAATGATATGATATATTTCCGTCAAAGTGGTTTGAAATGCCTTGTCAATGTTACGAGCCTCCAATGCTGATGTTTCAAGAAAGAAGAGCCCTTCATTTTTTGCCAGAGTTTGGCCGTCCTGCTCTGCAATCGCTCTAAGATGGGTAAGATCAGATTTGTTTCCAATCATCATGATAACTATGTTAGAATCTGCATGGTTCCTCATTTCTCGAAGCCATCTCCGAACATTGTCGAATGTTTGTTTTTTAGTTATGTCGTAAACAAGGAGTGCACCAACAGCTCCCCTGTAATAGGCACTCGTGATAGCTCGATACCTTTCCTGCCCTGCTGTATCCCATATTTGGGCTTTGATTGTCTTCCCTTCTATCTATCATATAGCGTAAAAGTATGAAGATTATTGTGAGATAGGTTTCAAGACAATGTTATCTATGAATAAGTATATTATTGCAATAGTAAACAATAAGCTTTGATAAAAAGCTACAATTCAACTCGATTCAAAGAACTATCTATGTGCTGTAGTCCGACCATCACAGACAATATTAACTATGATGTATCTATAACATGTGTCGGACATGCCACTTGTCCTACTACATATTTAATAAAAAAAAAGTGAATCTAGCATTTTTAATAATGTGCACAACATATTTAATGGCGTGTTTGATACTTTCTGATGCATGAAATGATTTTCTTTAAATATATATATTATAAAGTGTTTTAATGATAAAAGTTTATTGAAAATTCTAAAATTATCTTAAATGTAGCATTAGCTCATATAAGTTTTATATTTCTATCTTCGTATTTCTTGCAAAAAGTCAAATTTTATTTTTGAAATACATGGCATATAAATCACACCCATCAATGCACAAATTATCATTGATCTTACTTATTTTCAAACTCACAACTATGCCTCTATAAATCTTTTACAATGTGTGTGTGTGTGTGTGTTATTTTAACAACAAAAACTTAACTAATATAAAGTATTTATTTCAACCACTTATGTGGAAGTCATGTCAATACATATGTATGTGTTTCTATACAATAGCAAGCATGTCATTAACAAAATGCGTAAAATTTTCTCCTAGATAGTACTAACGGAACTTCTAAATGTATGTAGATACAAATGTTTAGATCCAATTATATAACTTGTAATATCCTAAGAACATTTTTCAACCAAAGAATCTCTTAGACATAATCATATGTTCTAGAAGACTTATAAATTGAAAATATTAAGTATGTTAGTGAACTAAAAACGAATTTCAAAATTAGGTTTTTAATTGAGATTTAGTTCCTTCGGGATCAATTTTGAGTTTGTTATTTTGCATATTGTTATATGATATTTATGTCATCTTGTAATGCATAGTAAGTGGTTTGAAATGATATAGAACACTTTAAAAAAAAGGAATTCCAAATGAAATCTGTTTGAAAGCTTGGAAGTTTTAGTAAAAATTCAGTTATTCTAGGATCAAAATTTAATATGTTATTTGTTCTTTGTTGCATATATTTACGCATGGAATATGAAAATATGTTTGAAATAAGAAAAAGGTACATCAAAGAAGGATTAAAAATGAGAGAAACATGATACTTGATGTTTTGGTGTGGAAACTCCATTTGTTTAAATTCATTTCTTTGAGTTGAGAATTAAAGATGCCCTTTTCTTATGGAACTATTTTGGTTGTAGTTTAAAGCAAAAAAAAAAAAAAACTGCAAATGTGTCCAAACGGACATAAACAATAAGGTATAACTTTAAAGATTTCAATTTACAAGAAATTGTCTGAATCTTAAAAGAAAGGGGACTAGAACGCACCTATTGGCACTACCTAGCTACCCATGAGCACGAGAGAAAGGTCATATTTTGAAATTTAAAGAAGTATAATATGATAAAATATGTAATTTTGATACTAGAGATCGATTTAATGATCTTTCTGATTAATATATATATATATATATATTGAGTTATAGGCCAAATATACATCAACTTTAATATATATGCCTGATCCCTTTGACATTTAAATAACATTCTCTAAGATCCATGAATAAATAGCTCAAATCAAACCCTGCAATTACAAAAAATCTAAAAAAAAATCACATAATCACTCACCAATTTAGTACTCATATAGGAACAGTATAATAAACTACCTTGTATGTCATGAAATTATCTAAACACTAGTTGGCTTGTTTGATAGAAAATCACACAAGAAAATATCCATTACTTACCTGAAGAGTTCTGGTGGCAAATTCAACTCCAATGGTAGATTTAGATTCCAAACAAAACTCATTTTTCGTAAAACGGGAAAGAATGTTTGATTTTCCAACTCCTGAATCCCCAATCAATACGATCTTGAACAAGTAATCATATTCATGATCTCCTCTATTTGCCATCAGCGTTTTTTTTATTTTATTTTATTGTAGTTTTTATCTTTTTTTTCCCTACTCCTTCACACACCTACACCCATAAACGACATATCAAAAATTAGAGAAAAGAAAAAGGAAAAAACATAAAAACAACCCAGATCTAATAGTTCGGATCACAATATGAACCCAAACCTGTGAAAAAGAATGACAAATAAACAGACAACCGAATGTAAATGCATTGTAAACAACTAGAATAAAAACAATAAAATGGGTTCTTGCATGTATGTCTTACCGTAAAGGATACGTGTAGAGGTAAGCAAAAACTAATATAAGACAATAATGGATGGAAATGTGAAGAAAGAAAATAGAGGAAACGAAGGAATAGATGTCCTATAAAGTTTGGGATCGCCAATTGTAGGCGGTCGTGGGAAAACTACTACACAATTGTATCTATCTAACTTTTATACATTCCATTTTGTAGGAGAAAATTTAAACTATTTGGACGGAAAAAGTTGTGATACGAAGATCACAATTTAAATCATTTCATTTTGACAAAACATGGGGCTAACGTGGGGTCATGGGGAAATTTATATTATTTATACTATTATAAAAGCAAAGCATCCTCCTCTCTAAAATGATTTTCCTTCTTTTTTTTATCCCTTATTTGTTTTAATATTTTACCCAAATTGTCATTCAACTTTCCCTAGAATTAAAATAATGGTGTGGTTAAAAGGATAAAGTTGCAAGTACAATATTTTAGACAATTCTTATAACTTCTTATATCCAAAGTTTAGCACTATGATCATAATTGATTAAAATTGCATAAAAGGATTTAACTGCAATTTTTTCTACTCATCATATTCCACTTTCCTTCATCCACAACAATCTTTTGTTTGTTTCTTCACCTTCTAGTTTTACTTTAATGCCATTCCCCGACTTCAATTTCAACATAAATTTACTCTAAGATAAATTAATAGCCTAAACAACTTGAGTTTCTTTCTCTTTCATCAACAGTATACAAATTTAAGCTAGCCTACCACAATGCACTTTTCTTCATCCTTTTCACCTATTGATGGAAATAAATGCTTTGTTATTGAACATGATGTGGTGTGGATTTGGATTTGAACAGCCATCTCCAAGATAGTATTATTTGGTCTGAATATGCATGTTTGGGGTCCTAACTTGCCAACAAATGAGCACATGTGAGCCTAGTCCTTAGTGTCTCAGGCGAGGATCTTCCTAAGTTCAAGTCATTATATTGAATGAGGAGAGTGAATGGTAAAGTAGAGTAATGACTAGCTATATGAATAGTGTGTACTTGATAAGGTGAATGCGGGGGTCTTTATAATTGAGGGTTAGTGTGCGCACCTAGCGATTTGGGAGACATGGAGGGCTTTATAGGGTTGATTTGTACATCATTTTTTTGTCCTTATCCAAATTAATTATATGTCAAGAAATGTTATGTGTCATGCCCCACGCTCGAGGTGCAATAGTGGTCTAACTGACTCTGCCCTTCACCAAACAGCTCGCGAAAAACAAGCTTTGGAACTTGAGAATATTATACTAATTTCATAACAAAACATTCACGACAGGATATCTCAAAACATTATTCATAATAAAATCATTACATTACTTGTCCTAGAGTACGACTGTGGCTAAAACTATTCTAAGCTAAATAAATGGTGCATAACTAATCGAGCTTTTTACTTCACCGCCCTAGAGGTGGATACGTTGTCTGGTCTTGAACTTAACTCTGCAAATTTAAGTAGGGAAGGGGTGAATGACACTTCGCTTAGTAAAGGGTTGCACCATCGTTACCAAAATCAGATAGCACATAAAGTAGATAGTGCGGTCATATAATTATAGAATAACAGACATAGAGATATTACACATTCACAGCTTTCAACCATACAAGAATTTAAATTAGTATATTCAAAATTCAAAAACCTTATTATGGCTAACATTATCAAGCCCCCAACTTTTGACCCTAGTTAGGACGGGTCCACATACTATGTAATCTAATAGTGGGCCTAATTTTTAATCCCTATTAGGAGGATGTTTATTAATTTTGATTCCTTTAAGTTCCGAAATGATCCTAGACCACAACAATCCCTGAATTCTAGAGCATGACTAACAAATATGTTTTTCTTTTTTGAAAGTAATTCTCTCGTGCATGCTCGGACCCTATAAATCCTTAACAATTGAACTTAATGAAGTATTTATCTTTAACCCCATTACGACGGTCATAGATACTACGTAACCCAACAGGGGGGCTAATCTATAACCCCGATTAGGAGGGTAATAGAGTTCCCAATGTTCACTACTAGAAAATGAGCGTTTATCCATAGATTTTAGCCACGGATTAAACACGGCGTGTCTACATGGGAAAAAAATTAGCCTTAGATTTTTCATGGCTAATCCGTGGCCAAGGTGGCGCCATTGGCACCAAAGCTTTGCTACGGAAAAATTTGTGGCTAATTTTTCCGTGGCCAATCCGTGGCCATTGCGTAGCCTCCAATTTTTTATTTTTTTTAAATAGAAATTATAGCCATGGATTAGCCAAGGGAAAAATCTGTGGCTAATTTAGCCATGGATTTTGTCGTTGCCATTGTGTAGCTTAAATAATTTTTCCTTTTTCTTTTTTGAACTGAAAAATAAGCCACGGATTAGACATGGAAAAATCCGTGGCTACTTGATTGTTTTTCTATTCAATTATGTTATTTGTGCCCAATTTAATATGTTCTTTTAATACAAATATGTTAATTTATTTGCTTAAGTATTGTATTATATATAATAAATAATAACCCTCATTTAATTTATTATTATTACTCAGTTAAGTCTTTTAAATTGATTTATAATTAAATGATATGATTGTGTGCTAAAAATTAATTCAATGATCGTTTCAATTATTTGACTATATTATGATGATCTACTGTGTTAAATCAAAACTTAAGTTTGATAAGTATGTGTTTATACTTTACCATTTTATTATAATATCACAATTGGAGTATACTACATACATATATATATATAAGTATATATATTTCTTAGTTCACTTCAACATTTAAGATTACTTGTATATGTACATATATACTAGTTAATTATGTGGTTTTGGAAGTTTATAATTGATATAATCGATCTATTCGCATAACTTATACTATATTTTTATCTATAATTTAATGATGTGTAATGTTATTGATAATTTAAGATATTTTAGTGTAAAAGTTACAATCAACTACGCATTTTAGTGTTTTGCCAAGAATTTTTCGTGGCAAAATAGTTAGCCATGGGCAAGTTGTGGCTAATACGTGGCTGACTCATGGCTATTAGCCACGGACCGGCCATGGCTAGCCCGTGGCTACCAGCCATGGATTGTATAATTAGCCACAGCTAGTAGCCATGGACGAGCCGTGGCTAACCAGAGGCCACCGATCTGGTTTAGCCACAGACTGTTCGTAGCTATGGATTGGCCGTAATTAATCCGTGCCTGAATGTACATATATAAACTATACATGGAAAATTTTTCCCAATATTCCTTTCCCATCTCAAAGGTAACCCTTCCTCTTTCCTCCCTCTCCCTGCCCCCCTCCCTCATTTTTCTGCCAATCAAGGTGCCGCCGCACACCTCCCGGTGCCCGTCCCCCCCCCTCCTACCCAACTGTGTTTCCATCCTTGGGCATGGCGTGCCGCCGTTCGCCACCCTCCCTCAGCTGTTCGGTGGATGCCACCCATTATGGCTGCCGGTTTGGAGGTGGAGGCCGCCCCCCTCTCCTCCCCCCCCCCCAAAAGGTGTGGCTACCCCCTGCCCCCAACCTACTGTTTTTTTTTTTTTGTTTTAAAAAACATCTCTAATTTTTTGTTTTTATTTTTTGGTTTTTTGAAATATTTGTTAGGTTTTATATATTCTCAATTTTTGGAGGCTCATAATTTAAGGTATGTTTTAATTAGTGAACATTAGTGTATTTATATATTATTGTCATGTTAGTGTTATGTTTAACATTTGTAGTGAATTTTTAGTGCATATGAATATATATGTTATATATGTGTGTGGTATATATTAATGTTGTTTGGTAATTAGATGATTTTGATGCATATAGAATGTCAAATAATGATGTTAAATATGAGATGCATGTTTGTAAGATGGTATATGTTTCTTGTATTATATGATTTGATCTCATTGACATATGTTGAGTATATGTATGCCTGTTGGCAAAGTTTAGATGAAATTGGTATATTTATAGAATGTGAGATAATCATGTTTGTCTAGTAGTGGTATTCATTGCTTATGAGATATGATTTGATATCTATTAGCCCTCATGATCTTTAGATGATGATTTGAACTTGGCTAAAATTGGGAAGGTTTGAAATTAGTATCTCTCATGATCTTCTGACTTTGGGAAGATTTGATGGGCTAATATTGGGAAGATTTGATATGGACTTCTTATGTTGCGAATATTGATATACTTACCTTCACTCATCAAACTGCCAAGAAGGAAAGATCTCTTACCTTTTGATAGGCAAGGCTACGGCTATAAATAAGTTGTGTGCAACACTAGAAGGAGTATCTCATTTACTCTGCTTGCCTCTGCTTGATTTTGAATGAGCTTTGTTGTGTATTGATAAACTAAATAAGTGTACTAGTCAGTGTGCGAAGGACCAGACACCTCTGTATTGGTACCAAGTTCCCACCAGTTGCACTTTAGTTTTGAAAGTAGTTTGAGACTTTGTATCATTCCAACCTTGTTCTTCAGTTTGCTATAATCGCATACTAATAAAATATATTTTACAAATGCCTGATGGTTATACATAAATGTTTGAATATGCCTGACGGTTATACATCGAATTTGAAAAATTATGTTGATCAATTTGGAACTAACTCGTACGGTATGAAGAGTCATGACTGTTACACCTTTATGCCATGTTTGCTCCCGATAGCGTTAAGCGCACTTCTACAAAATATTTGGAAGCCATTAACTGTGAAATCAGTTAGTTTTTTAAAGAATTGTGCTGAACGAAGCTTAGTGAGGAAAATCTAATACAATTGGATAGTAACATTTCATCATTTTATGCAAATTGGAACGCATTTTTCCACTTGGGTTTTTTGATTTATTGGAGCACTTGCCTGTACACCTGCTGTTTGAAGCTGCTATGTGTGGCCCTATGCCATGCAATACCGGTGGATGTATCCTTTTGAAAGATAATTAAATTTGATATTTTAATTTAAATTATTAAGAACTTAAATTTTTAAAATAGATAGTTCATAAATCACACAAAAAAGAATTGTGATACAATTATCCATATGAACTTCTACCTTTTTTGTACTTTATCACTATGTAAATATGAATCTTACGTAGTTATATATATATATATATATATTCTCTTGTCCTAGAGCAACAAAGCTTTCTGCATGCTCCATATAAATCTCGTTTTCTAACTTTCCATTCAATAAGGTACTTTTAATATCCATCTGATGTATTTCAAGGTTATGTAGAGCTGTAGTAGCGATGAGAACTCTTATGAATGTTATTCTTGTCACAAGCGAGTAAGTATCATAGAAATCAAGACTTTTTTTTGTTTAAACCATTTGGCAACTAGTCTTGCCTTATACTTATTGATAGTTGCATCTGCTTTATACTTCCTCTTGAAAATCTGTTTACATCCCAAAGGTTCAGTAGCCAATGGGAGGTTAAGTAACTCTTAAGTATGATATTATATGATAGAATTTATTTTACTGATTGTGTCTTCTTGCCAAAATGAAGCATCTGAACCGGACAGCGCTTCTTTAGTAGTTCTAGTTTCATTAGCTAACATACAAGTTAAATTTTAATTATTAAGAACTTAAATTTTTTTGCATGCATTTAAATTATTAAGAAGTTAAAATAACTTAATTTTTAGATACTTACATAACTTAAAGGGAATGGTGAAGAATAGAGCCAAAGTCTAAGGATCAATATGTGAAGCATAATTAAATCAAGAGTTGTCATACTTCTCATTTTATTATTTTGAAAGCCACATCCACACCAAAAGTACGAGATCACATCGTAATGAGGAAAATGTCTTTTCTAATGATGAGCTACTTTACACTTTGTCTATTTTCAACCAATCTGGTAAACCAGGAAGAAAATACAAAGAACATTTTGTGACTGATGATGAGTGGATCAAATCTGCTTTACATATATTCATCAATTTTGATGAAGGCATCCCTATCATTGAATGAGTACTATCTTTAACATTTTGTTGATAATGTGTTAAGAGGAATGTATATGGCTTTGACAAATCTTAACATTTTATAAGATGTATAGGTCAGCCGTTCGATATTGTAGCGCCCCGGCCCGGAACAGGCTTTCTCCTCGAGCCGGATCGCTAAGTGAGCAGGCAGACCCGGATCTAAAATCAACAATTAATGTCTCAAAATAAGGCCACGGGCCACATAATACATAGACAATTATCCGAAATACAACCGCTGGCTCCCGTAGGACCCGAATACATATATGCTAAGTGTTTGGTATGAATAAAATACGAATGGGAGTCGTTTAGTACACATCTTTGCGCAGCGATAGCCTCCGACCTTAGCCCACTTCTCTCTCAAGATTCTGAGAACAATAATCATCAAATAAACGATAATGAGTCCAAGTGACTCCGTGAGGGTATACGATATATGCAAGATAATGAAGAGCTATAGCAAAAAAGACCACAACAGCGTAAAGGATACAACAAATCAAGGGCTCGAATGTCAAATACTTCAAGGAATGATTGGAACATATAACAATACAGCAATCAAATGATAGCAATTCAGGAACGGTCTTAATAACGAGCAAAGGTGAGTCAATCAATACAGGCAGAGACGAAGAACAGGGTTCGATTAATTGGTGTACAGTAACGGGCGATAGCTGAGCTCAAGGGTACAACACGTCAAGTGAATAACACGTCAAGTGAATACAAGGACCATGATAACACTTGGTTATCGAAATAATTCAAGGAGTTAGTACAATAAATAGCCAAAGATCAGAACAAGCAATAGCAATTCAGGAACAATCTCAAACAATCGATAAAGGTGAGTATCACCACCTTATCTCTTCAAAAATAAGAAACAAGCAGGACCCTTCCTTATCCCTCCCAATATTCTGGGTGGCCATTCCAGACAATACAGGCAATAAACAGTTGATCGGGGGACTTCCCCACCCGATCGTTCCATGAAAGCTTCCCATGAAACAAACGCGAATTATGGGCACTCCCATAGTGGCCATAACAGTACAATCCCCAATCCAATAAACAGGCAGAAAGGTTCCAAAGCAGTGCAGTGCAATACAATAATCAATAATCATAATACAGGGGAAACAACAAGTCCCCATCAATACAGTACAATAGCACCGGTAACAAACAACAATCACAAGCAATCGGTATCAGGAAACAGTTGAAGTCTATCACGGCTCAAATAGGCTGCAGGCCCAGACAGTACAGGATACAAAGGAATTTCGAAACAATAGAATAAGGGCTAATCAGAAGTCCAGGATAGCATATAACAGGCAGCAAGCCCTAAACAGTACACCAGACAAGGAGACGATCATGAGAATACAAGCTAGACAATAACAAGATTCAAACACAATATGAAAATAGGTGACAAGCCGAAAACAGTCCAATACAAGAGTGTCGGTACAAGAGGTCGATCAAGAGTTCAATACGGTTATAACAGGCGACAAGCCTAAACAATTCGAAACAATAAGACATATTCGAGCTCATAGTCCAATAAGTACGATAGAAATATAGTGGCTACATGCCCCAACAAGAAAAGGTAGAACCCTCACCTTTTAAGCGTGGATGGCTTTTTAAGCCCGCTACTATTACTCAATGTCCTTTAGTACACCCCCACCTATTAGATCAAGATACTCAAATTAATCGAAGTAATTGTAGTTCATTTTTCAAATTTTGTATACGTATACATATACCCTCAAAAGAACCTAGGTCTCGTAATCCATAATTCTAATCTACTGAATTCTTATCAAGTTGATCAAACATTTACAAAGCATTAGGCCCATTCAAGTCCATATCATGTATAATTGTTTTAATATATATATATATATATCTAATACTACTATCAAAATCATCATGCAGAATTTCTACAATATATTCGATAAATGTGCCACTTATTAGATTATTAAGCTCAAATCTTCCACATTATTGCTCACTACACTAATTTTTCACCGCACACATACTTCTATATGCATTTTTCCCACCTTCAACTCGTATTTGGCCAATTCAAGTCTTACTAAATATCAAATAGGGTTAAGATCGACATATTTGAGACCTGCTCGTGAAGGGGAACAACCTGCCTAAGAACCGCCGCGAGCTGCCGCCGGAGCCGCCGCCGACCGTTGCCGGATCACCGACCTGTTTCAAGTGGAGATTCACCGCGTCCCGATCTATCAAAGCCCTCTATCAATTTTGTAAAACTCCAAGCCGTTTGGGTTTAATTGAAGGAAATCCAAACCGAGCCCTAACTTACACACTTCGTGTTTACCAAGCGATTACTCCGTCATCGACCGGCAAATCCTGAAATTGAGGCCACCTTCCTGTTCCTTGTGTCAAGGCATTCCAAGTCCGGTCGAGCTTCGCCGGAAAAGTCGCCGATTCCCGTCGACCCGCCTCCACCGCCGCGCCTCTGCTGTCGCTGTTGATTTTTCGATCAGTAAAACATAGTAACACCACCACCATCTTGTTCCTCTCGTCGTGGGGATCAAAACGACATATCATTTGCTCGATTTGGCCAAGAAACGAGGGAGATATGAGCAAAACAAGATTTATATATAAATATGTATATATGTATATGTTGTATGTATATATTGTATATGTGTGTGTACGGATTTCAGCAAGGAAGAAGAATAAGTTCAATTTTCAGATTTTGCAACATGATCCCTCAACTTATAACCGCCTTACACTTTAATCCCTAAAGTTTGCAGATATTTTCAATTCAGTCCAAACGTATAAAAATCAAGTCCTTCAAGTTCTAATTCTTCCAATTAGGCCCCCAAACTTTCAATATATAACAAAAATACCCTTTACCAATATTTCTCCAATTATAACACAAATGTGGGGTGTTACAGATATAACTGGCCATATATAAGTAATCAAGAGGTTCAGGAATCCGTTGAAACTAATTTTGTTGAATGGTTTAAACTCTATGTGAGCATTTCATTATATAACATAAACACTCAATTAATTATATATTTCAAAAACACAATGTCGTTTAAGCAAAATATATTTAAATACGTTGATTGAAAATATTTTTATCTGTAGGCACATAATCTGACTAATAATACTAAAATTCAATATTTGCGTGATTTGGCTTGAGGTCCAATAAAGAAGGTCAAGACTTCAACAGGTTCTACGTAATTGGATATTTGTTCCATACAGACAATATGACCCCACATAGGAAGACTTCAAAATCTAGTGTTTGTATTAGAAGTAACCGGGGTACATACTATTATGGTATACTAAAGGAAGCTATCAAGTTAGGCATGTCTCAAAAAGAGGTTGTGATGTTTAAATGTATCTGGTTTGATTCGGTATCGAATAGGAGTATGAAGGCACACCCACAATATGGTATTGTTGAAATAAAAATTAATGAGAGATATCCAAAAAATGACTCCTTTCATACTTGCACAACATGCATCCCAAATGTATTACGTGTCTTACCCAAGTACAAGAAAAGATAAAGCACAATGGCGGTTTGTTATTAAAACAAGAGCACGAAGTTAGGTGGTGAACGAACAGATTACTCGCGACCCGTTACAAGAATCATCTAGAATAGTAAATGGTGTCATTGATAATGAACCGACGGGTAACCTCATCGATGGTACGGATGCTGTGGAAGAGATCAACCAATTATGCCTTGCACACATGGTCAATGATGATGTAGAAGTCGATGAAATGGGTCAAAGTGATGAAAAAGAAGAATTTGACTCCAAATTTGAAGAGGATGATGAAAATATAATTTAATATGACGATGACGAAGAAGATGAAGATGAAGAAGAATAAAATTTACTATGAATAAATATTTTGCTTGGTTTGATTCTCATTGTTATGAACATATATATTTGCTATGAATATTGTATTGTGGTTGAATGATTGATTATGTAATGTGAATTGTCATACATTAATGGTTATATAATGTGAATTGTTAATAATTAACGGTTATGTGATTTTTTTGCTATGAATGTAGAAGAGGTTCTTGCTATGTGATTTTTTTACTATGAGTGCAGATCGCAGGTTCTAGAAGGTAAAGAGAAGATCACTAGTAGTGGAGAATCTAGTCGACGTGGCCTCCACATGCCCCCAACGATGAAGCTATACACTCGGGACGATCCGTACGACGACTCTCATCATCATACATCTACTCATCTGCGAACTAAGACTTTCGATAATAACAGAGTTAACAGGTAGCTAGTCATTTTTCTACGGGGACAGGAGTAAGATTATTTTTTTACTCGATTATTACTTAAATATATTTTCTATTCGTTAGGTTCAATAATGCATTGGATATTGTGAAGACGACCACCAGTATTTTCACAAACCGGTTTACAGGGCCTTGGAAGAGGTGGAAGGAAATCGCTATACATAATAGACACATGTGGTTCTCCAATTTCTAAGTAAGTATTGATATATACACAAACTTTCTTACATGTGTTTTCATTTATGATTTTATAATTTGTAAGTTTTTCATTGTACAGAGAGTGTACTATTGAAGACTTGGACAGTATGACGCCATTTGGAAAACATTTGAGCACAAGGGATCGAAACTCCTAAAAAACAGGCTTAATAAAACTCACCATAAAAATAAGATGCCTGGATTAGGGATGCCGCAAGGCAGGAGCTGCAAGTCAAATAGGGGTTACCGAGTTTTCTTAAAAAAAGTGCGATCAACAAAGCTAACCGGGCTTCAGATTCTCATGGAAGGGGAACGACGGGCCACAAAAGAGATTCAAAATCTCACTTCACTCACAACGACGAACCTGAAATGGTCTAATGAGAGGGCAGAGCATTCCTTTGTGACACTATGAGAAAATGCATTTTAAGTAACAAAGTAATGGTAACAAATGTATATTTTGTCACTAGAATTAGGTTTTTGGTGACAAAATATGATTTCGTTACCGAAATGCTACTTTTTAGTGATGATAAAGATAATTCGTTATGAAAGGCAATAGTTTGTTACCAAAAACTCAAACTTTAGTGGCAACAAGGTATATTTGTTATGGAAAAGAAGGTATTGTTACCAAAAAATTACTTTTTTTTGTAACAAATGGAAATATTCATTATGAATAGTATAGTGGTGTTACTAAACATAGTTTTTATTTGTGACAACTTTAAAATTTGTTCCGAAATGTTAGACATGATTTATTATATATATACTTTTTTATAAATCATTAAGATTTTTTAATAATCGCTTTGTGTCTTTGATGTGAATGGTCTATTGAAACCTGTTTGGATGGGCTTTTTTCAAATACGAAGCACTTATTTTTTGAAGAAAAAAAAATAGCACTAAAGAGGAAAAAAATGTGTTTGGATGGACATCACAATTTTGTTTGTAATTTTGACTTTTAGCGATGTATTTTTATAGTGGCTAAAAAAAATAAAAAACTAATGAATTAAAGAAATGAAAAAAATTAATAAGATTAATAAAATTTGTTCACATAATTTAATATATATATATATATATAGTCACACATAATCTTAGTTAGAGTTAAATCTTAGTTCACGGCTATTATACAATTTATTAAAAGTACGAATATAATACGGATGTGAAAATATGTTCGAAAGTAAAAATACAACTTATTTGGATATTATGTTCACAGAAATATGTTTTTTTTATGTAATTTATATAATGAACAAAGATTATTTAAAACTACATTATTTAATTTATAATCATAATATAAATTATATGTACTTATTTATATAATTATTAATATTTTTTATGAAGTATTACAAATTTGTTATTTATCTAATATTTAATTAATAATTATAATACATGTTGATAAATTATACCAATAAATATTTTTATATATTATAAAATTTGAAATGAATTTAATAAATTTCATAAAATGAAAGTGTTATTTTATCAAGTATTATATGGGATATGGTATATTGAATATTGTTATATTAAAAGTACGAATATTGTTCGTTAAGTTCAGAATATGTATGAAAAACAAACCTCTAAATTTACTGAGATGCAACACAAGTATGTACAACCCACCCCTAGCCAACAAAGGGATTCTCGTGGGACTTCATCGGGAGGAAGACAATCCACATCCAGGCACTCTCCACAGCATGACCTTCCACTACTAGAAAAACTGCAAATAGCCACGGATTTTAGCCTCGAAAAAAATCCGTGGCTAATAGCCACGGATTAGCCACGGATTTAAATAAAAAAAAAAAAAAATTAGAGGGAATTTTGGAGCCTATTTTTAGCCACGGATTAGCCACGGCCAGACCGTGGCTAAATTAGCCACGACCTACACGTGGCTAATCCGTGGCTATTAGCCACGGTCTAAATATTCCTAGGCAAATTTTTTTTTGTTTTTTTTTGCACCGGATATGGTTTGAACTCTTGACCTGTTAGTTGAAGTTAGAGAATCAAACCACTACACCACTTTAATTTTTTGTTTAATAATTAATTTTTGCAATACGTAAGTAATATATGTATATTGATATATATAATAAATGATTGGATATGTTACATACGTATAAGATTAGATATACTCATATATATATGTATTAATGTCTAATTAGATGTATATATATTAGCTATATAAGTACATATATAACATATATTAGATATATAATACACTAATATATGTTTATTTCATACAGATGATTGAACATATATAGTACATATGATTAGATATATATATATATATATATATTTGATCGATATATATATGTACTCTACATTTGTAACATATATTATGTGACATCCCGATTTTTGGTCTAAAAACTATATAAACCGGTTCTTATAATATACACGCATGCTTACTAATATTTCATGTTTTGTATGATCCTTCTTTTATATATGAATTATGTGAGGTGATAATTACATGATTTTCCAAATTTTAAACGAATTTGATATTCTAACACAATTTTCGAAATCTTATGTCCTAAATTGCAATTTTCGAAAATATAACTAAAACATTTTTAATTTCTGGAAAATATACATATAATTTCAGATTTATAAACATTAAATTTCATAATTTTGGAATTTTTCTAAATTAAATATGAATTTCGGATTTTATGCCCAAAAACCCTAATTTATGCCCTAAAACCCTAATTTTCAGTTTTTACAAAATAAATAAATACAAATTCGAATTTTTAATAAAATAAAGATATGATTTCAGATTTTATAAGATGAGGACAATCAAAATCAGATTTTATTAGATTTTATTTGATTTTATTTGATTTTGTGTTAATATTTTATTAAAATATCCTACACTAATATAAGATGAATTTCTTCTAGAAATTGTGCATTTGTGTGGTCTTCCATTCATCTAGATTCATGACTCATGGATTAGGGTTACACCAAGGCTAGAATAGAGGAGGGAGGTGGAAGATTTCATTTAATTTGGCATTTAATTCTATGCCTAGTTGGGAGATTTGCATTAAATGGAAAGATTTGCATTTATTAAACCTTGGTCCCCAAGTCTTGCCTTCTACCCTCATTCTCCACTATAAATAGGACCTCCCACACACTTCCCCATCCCCAAAAACGTCCTCACACATACACACACCATACTCTCTCTATTTTCTTCCACAAACACACAAATCCCGCCTAAAAACACACCCCCTCACTTACTCTACTCTCAACACCCAAAACACTTCCTATTTATAGCCTATCGTCCACCCACATATATGTACACACAAGCCCTTCTATTTTCATCCATATATACCTAATAACCTTCCATATACTCCCTTATTTCCCTCACATACTCTTGAAGGAGGAAGTCAAGTTGATCTAGCCAAAACAAATCTATAAACTTGATAAACTCCTAAGGTGAGTGCTTTGTTAATTCCTTTCTGGGGCTTTGAACTATATGATATAAATATTATTCGTATAGCCTACCGTATTAAATTTATGCCATCAAATCTTTCGGAAAATGTTTTTCATACATATAAGACAAGTTATTTTCGAAAATATTGCATTCTCTGATATTGCCAGTTGTATCTGTCCCGAAATGATTTTTTGACACCTTTGGGATATCATATTTTAATTATATTTCTATGTATCCCGGGTGTAAAAAAATAAGTTATTGCTTTGTTGACAAGTTGTGAGCCATATCTGTTCCGTTATATTTTCGTTTACCCTTGGGGACGCCCTTGGGAAGTTTGGGCCCAGGTACTTATAAGAGGAATTTTATCGGGCGGAACGGACCGTCGATGGAACCTTTTATATGATACTATTCCGTGAAACCAATTTTTACGTACAGCCGGAGGATGACTGTAGTAGGGATTGGAGCGATGTATTGCACGGACGCGTGATACATCTCCGTCTTGTTTAGTGTCGAGGTGGCTTCTCGACAAGGGAGGCATAAGGGTTTCTATTATGATTTATCTGTTTTGGGTAGTCATAAGGTTGGAGACTCTGTCTTGGGCTCACTGTCCGTATTACTCAGTTCAGTTATTATTATCAAGTTACATTTCACACTACGTGCACTTTATTATGATTTAACTGTTTTGAGTCTCATTTTCAATCAATTATATATCTATCTAAATGTGGCCTCACTAAGTCATTTGGACTTAACCCCTCGTTTCTTTCTGTTCATTGCCTCAGAATCAGAATAATGGGAGTACATAGGATGGTAGCCGCTCCTCCAGTTGTATATTAAAACTTCATTTTGCTTTGTCTTGCTTTATAATCTGTAATTTGCTACTTGATGCCACTAGTTGGCTATTTTGATGTTGCGCTACTTGGTTGTACTAAATATAGTTATATATATTATCCATATTGCATATTTTACTCTACCTCCACTGCGTATTGTTAAGTTAGGCGTTCGTATTGGGTATGAATTCCAAAATTTGTGCTCAATGTGATCGTCGGTGGCCTCCAACCGTATAGGAAGATCCTAGCGGGAGGGGTGCCACAGCGGTGGTATCAGAGCCTAGGTTTAGGTTATAACCATGTGTTATATATAGGTAAGCATGCATATATCTAGTCTTTCTTCTGACCGAATCACTATGTGTATATGTGCTCTGTTTGTGATTATCGAATATGCTATCCTATATTATATACATGATGTAGTGAAGTTTTGTGTATAACTTTATGAGATAATCATGTTTTGATAATTATTCCCTAGATTCGAATCCGTAACACTTAGAACTTTGATGGCGCCTCGAAAAGGAGCTACACGTACCCGCTTACACTCCCAACCGACCCCAGAACCAACTCACCCTACTGTAACACAACCCCAAGGAAACCGTCATCAAGGACCCACGATAAGGTTGGACCCAGAAGAAAATCATGTTCCAAACCAAGGAAATAATATGATATTCTGAGCCAAATGGTTGGCGTTTGGAGAGAAATTAGCCAACAAAGTCAAAATCATCAGTCGGATGATAGGATGTTAGATCGCTTCCTGCGCTTCAACCCACCAAAATTCTATGGGGAGCCTAACGATCAAAAGGCTGAATCCTGGGTAGCGGCAATCACCAAGATCTTTAAAGTTTTGCGCTGTAATGAAAAGGAACAAGTGGAGTTCACCGTATTCTTGATGGAAGGAGCAGCCCACAACTGGTGGAAGCTCGTGGAACAAAGATGGAATGCCAATCAAACACCTGTAACTTGGGAAATTTTTCTAAAGGAGTTTTTAGATAAATTTATACCCCAAGTAGTTCGAGATGCAAGAGAAAAAGAATTTATGGATTTGATTCAAGGGATCCTTACTGTTGCAGAATATGAGGCCAAATTCGCTCGTTTGGTACAGTATGCGCCACATATAATGAATGATGAAAGGAGAAAAACCAAACGATTCATCCAAGGTTTGCGGCCTGAAGTCCGATGGGCGTTAATGGCGACCGACATTGAGGAATATACACAGGCTGTCAGTAAGTCCATGGTTGTTGAGGCAGAAATTCGGGAAATCAAACAAATAACTAACAAAGTGAGCAAGAATAAGGTATCTAGTCCAGAGGGTGGAGGACAACTCAGACAAACCAATACAAGGAACAATAAGCGCCCTCGCATTGAAGGAAATCAAAATGTTAACCAACTTGGAGGCAGGGAAAGAATTGGATGCAACTATTGTGGACATCCTAGCCACGTAGAGGCAAACTGTTGGAAAAAGAATGGAAAATGCGTAGCATGCGGTAGTGATCAACACATGATTAAAGAGTGCCCGAAAGCCCGAAACCCTAATATCCTTGGCCCAACTCAAGAAGGAAGGACCCAAGTTCCACCTGTCGGAAGGCCAAAAGTAAAAGCTAGAGCTTACGCTCTAGAGGCGGATGAAGGACCCGATCCAACTGCAGTAGTGGAAGGTACAACTCAAATTTTAAACACTTCTATGAAAATACTATATGATCCTGGAGCTACTCATTCTTTCATATCTGTGGAATCTGTGAATCGATTGGGGTTATTGCTAGAATCTTTATCTTATAACTTTGAAGTCAGCACCCCCTTAGGATCTAGTTATCTTACTGATCGGGTTTCTGAAAGGATGTCCAATAAGAATTGAAGGAAAAAACGTATCCCGCTGACTTAATAGAGCTTCCTATTCACAACTACGATATAATCCTTGGGATGGATTGGTTGTATCAACATCAGGCCCAACTAGATTGTTTTGCTAAGAGGATTATTTAGGAAAGGATAACTCACCTGGGCCAATAATCCCCATTAGTTCATCCAAAACCATTTCTCTTATCTCCTTCGTTGAAGCAAAGGAGTGTATCAAGGAGGGAGCATTAGGATTCATTGCCTATTTGCTCAACAAACGAAGGACCAAATAAAGATAGAGGAAGTTCCCGTTGTAAATGAATTCCAAGATGTGTTTCCAGAAAAATTGAATTCATTACCCCCTCAAAGAGAAATAGAATTTGTGATCGACATCATACCAGCAGCTGAACCTTATTCAAAAACACCATACCGAATGGCCCCAGCTGAATTGAAGGAGTTGAAGAAGCAACTTGAAGAATTAATAGAAAGCGGATATGTTCGGCCAAGTACATCACCATGGGGAGCGCCAGTGCTGTTTGTTAAAAAGAAGGATGGGTCACTTCGGATGTGTATTGATTATCGGGAGTTAAATCGGATGACTGTCAAGAATAAATATCCCACTCCCACACATAGAAGAACTATTTGATCTTCTACAAGGATCACAAGTATATTCTAAATTGGATTGAGACAAGGATATTATCAGCTTAGAGTTAAAGAGGAAGATATTCCTAAACATCATTTAATACTCGATATGGGCACTTTGAATTTGTTGTTATTGCCTTTTGGATTGACCAATGCACCAGCAGCTTTTATGGATATGATGCACCGGGTCTTCGACCATATTTGGATCAATTTGTGGTTATTTTCATTGATGACATCCTGGTATACTCAAGGACTCCAGGAACTGCATGCGGACATTTGCGAATTGTTCTACAGACGTTACGAGGGAAACAATTATATGCGAAATTTAGTAAGTGTGACTTTTTGGTTAGAAAAAGTTACCTTTTTAGGGCATATAATTTCCAAGACCGGAATTGAAGTCGATCCCTCCAAGGGGGAAGCTGTTAATAATTGGAAGCGCCCGAAGACTCCAACTGAAGTAAGAAGTTTTCTGGGTTTAGCAGGTTATCTCGGCGGTTCATACAAAATTTTTCAAAATTGCAGAGCCCTTAACTCAACTTACTTCGCAAGAATTCTCCTTGCCAATGGAATGAAAAGTGTGAAGTTAGTTTTCAAGAATTAAAAGAAGTTTAACCACCGCCCCAGTGCTGACACTACCTGAAGGAAATGAAAATTTTGTTGTCTACACTGATGCCTCTAGAGCAGGTTTGGGGTTGTGTGTTAATGCAAAATGGGGAAAGTGGTTGCTTACGCATCACGAAAGCTTCGTTCTTATGAGTGTAATTATCCGACCCATGATTTGGAGTTAGCAGCAATATATTTGCTTTGGCCAAGTGGAGACATTATCTGTATGGGACAACCTTTGAGGTGTATACAGATCACAAAAGCTTTAACGTACTTACCCACTCAGAAGGACCTCAACATGAGACAAAGAAGATGGCTGGAACTTCTGGAGGACTATGATTGTAGATCCAATCGTCACCCCGGGGAAAGCCAACTTAGTTGCCGATGCTCTGAGTAGAAAAGCCGGATTAGCACATTAAGTAGTGGAATTGGGGGTCCTAAACAGTAACTTTATCATAAACGACTCATGCTCAAATAGCAGATCTAACTGTTCAATCAGACACTAGTCACCAGATTCGGGAAAAGCAAAGTAAAGGATAAGTGGAGTCGAAAGCAAAATGCCCAGGTAGGGGAAAGTACAATGAGAAATATGGGATTGATGATATGGGGATTTTACGTTACAAGGGCCAGAATATGTATACCTGAAGAAATGAAGAAAGAGATTTAGAAGAAGCTCATAAGACACCATATACCGTTCATCCAAGAGGAACAAAAATGTATCGAGATCTTAAACAGTATTATTGGTGGAATGGTATG